>JADKXX010010279.1:0-164976 GCA_017310255.1 Butorides virescens | reverse complement strand
CGGGCCGGGCCGCGCTCGGCAGCCGCCGCCGCCGCAGCGCCGGGCGGGGAGCGGGGGCGCCCTCTGGGGGCCGCCCGGGGAAGCGCCGCGCCGGGCCTGCCTATGCCCGGGAGGCGGCGGCCGGCGGGGTTGCTCCGAAACGGGTCCCGGCTCTGCTTCGCTTCCCTCTGCACCGCCAGCCCCGCAATTCCGCTTCTCTCCTTTTCTTTTTTTTTTTTAATCTTGTTCCCCTCCCACTTCCCCACTCCATTCTGCCGCAGCGCCTCTTCTGTGCCCACCACCCAGCCCTCCCTCCCATGGGATGTCCTCAGCTCCCTCCCAACACCTGCAGCCACCGCAGCTGGGCTTTTGCGGCTCTTCAACTGGCCTGCGCCAATTCTCCGGTTAAAGAACACCAGGCACCCACCAAACTGCTCTGTCGCTCCCCTTCTTCACGCACTGCCCCAGCGTGGGTCCCTCCCTCCCACGGGGTGCAGTCCCTCAGGAGCAGACGGCTCCAGCGTGGGTCCCCATGGGGTCACCAGCCCGGCCAGCAAACCTGCCCCAGCCTGGGCTCCTCTCCCCACGGGGCCACAGCCCCTGCCAGGAGCCTGCTCCAGCCCGGGCTTCCCACGGGGTCACAGCCTCCTTCGGGCACCCCCTGCTCCGGCATGGGGTCCTCCCCGGGCTGCAGGTGGGGATCTGCTCCCCCGTGGGGTCCCTGGCTGCAGGGGCACAGCCTGCCCCACCAGGGGCTGTTCCAGGGGCTGCGGGGGAATCTGCTCCAGCGCCTGGAGCCCCTCCTGCTGCACCCACCTGGGGGGCTGCAGGGCTGCTCCTCTCACACCCTCTCACTCCTCTCTCCAGCTGCAAATGCCCAGGTGTTTTCTTTTTTTCCCTTTTCTTAACTAAGTTATCCCAGAGGTGCTACTACCATCGCTGATGGGCTTGGCTTTGGCCAGTGGTGGGGCCGCCTTGGAGCCGGCTGGCGTTGGCTCTGTTGGACCCAGGGGAAGCTTCTGACAGCTTCCCACAGAAGCCACCCCTGTAGCCCCCTGCTACCAAAACCTGGCCACGCAAACCCAACACAAACCCACACAGACAATTCTCCTAAAACAGAGTATTGTTTTGAACGAGGAAGATAGGACTCTCCCAAACATCTAATTTTGCACTTGCAAAAAAAAAAAAATTATCTCAAGAGGAGGGAATGGGAAAGCAAGACCAAGAGACCGTAGGCTCGGACCACACAAGTCAGCCCTGAGGTCAGCAGAGCCCTGGGAAGATCCTGCAGCTGAGGATCAGCACCAAAGCTCCAGAAGCAAGAAATATCAGGGCTCAGGATGCGGGCTCCGGAGCAGCTACAAGGGCTGTATTGAACCTGAGGGGGTGGCTGAGTGGCAGCTCAAATACAGGAATACACAGGATGGAACCCAGAAAATCCATAACTTGGGGTTAAATGTTAAGAAAAAGGACCAAGCACTTCAGGCTGTCAGGGAGGAGAGCGTGCTGCAGCATCGCTGGATGTGCTTGCACGTGAAGGAGGGTGCTCCTCACCCGGGGCCGTGGCCAGGCAGCCAGTCATGGTGGTGGCACTGGCTGTGTCTTCTCCTGAGCCTGAGTTTTGGATGAGTGAGAATCAACAGCTCCAAGATTACATAAAGTGCACCTCAGGGGAAACAGGATTCAAATCCCAGGCAGAAGTCTGCAGCTCAGATGTTTTTCTTCTGAGATTCTGACTTTCAGCATGACTTTATGGAAGAATAATTCAAAATAACCAGCAAACCAATATGCTCAGCCTGCAGGCGTTGCTTTGTCTTAATTAGAGCGTGTCATGCCTTAGGTCAAACTGTGGTCTCCACAACAGCGAAAGCATTGCCAGCAGCTGAGGAACCCCAACCTTGTACTGCTTGCTTGGCCGCTCTCCACCCGCTTTTCCTGCAAGCAGAACACATCGAGCTGCCACACGCGTTTCAGTAACTTTTTGGCTGCTGGAAAGAGCACACGTTGGGTAGGAAGTGAAAGCCGAGGAGCTCGGAGAACTCACTGACTGAGTGAATTTCCACTGGTCAGGTACAAGCCTTCGTTACCTGCCTATAGATTTCTGCATGTCCAGGGGTTGTCTCTGGGAATTACCCAGGCCAGGCTTCAGGGCAAGAGCAGGACGAGGGCACCAAGGGTGCCGGGGACGGCACCCTACCACCCTGTTCCTCACAACGGACTGACCTTGCTCCACCACCCTCGTCATTCCCTGCTCTCAAGGGTGCTCCTGTTGCGTTCCCAGGAGCTTTCACGCACCAAATCCTCTGCTCTGGCCTTGCGAGACATCCCTTTCTGCAAAGACCATGTTTCTGGCACTTGTTGCTGTTTGTCTGCAACTTGCCTCTGCTGTTCTGTGGTTTTGCTCTTATTTTGGTCTTTTCTTTTTCCTCACTTCCTTTCGTGACGCACCTTATCCCTGTTTTCAGTAGCACCATCACTACTTCTGCATCTGCACCAAAACTATAGCCCGGGTGTTCAATGCAGCTCTCGCAACGACAACTTTCTTACTGTGATCAGGCGCCTCCGTGCTCTGGACTCCCACAGAGGCGCAAAGGGATTTGCTCCGAACAGCCTCGCTCCATCTTCTACTCTCAAGAAGTATTCTGTGATGTGAGATAACTGCATGAAAAGTTGCATCTGGTCCATTATCGCAAAGGTTAAAAGAGAGTAGCCCTTACTGGAAGGGAAACGACTGCCTGCAGCAGGCATCTGTAGTTGGGGATGGTTTTTCTCCCTTCCGCTTTCCCGGCACGCTCCAACATGCAATTCCATACTTCTGCAGTGCCACCCAACAACATAGTTCTCAGCATGAGCTCCAAGTGGCTCTTCGCAACCTGTTTCTAAAAACTACCCTTCCAAAATCAGCCTTTCCTTGAGTGTCTGCTCATGTAGCAGAAACACTTTTCATCCTGCAAAGCCTCGTTCTACAAACACAAAAAAGCCTCAACTCTAAATACGGCTTTGGCACCAAGGAAATAGCACGCGGAGCAAACGCAGGCTTCTGTTTTAAACAGAACCAAGACTTCTGCCAGTACGTGGCCAAGCCCCTTTCTATTCAAACACACAGAGCAACCTATAGCGATAATCTTACACCTTGTAGCCACATTGAGATGGGAGGTTCTCCCTGAGATTCTACCAGCCCTTCGGGGAGCAGACTTTTTCCTAAGTAACCGCACGATTGCCTTCAAAGCACGGGGAACATCTGCAGGAGCAAGGTGGCCAAGAATACCACAAGCTGGACTGGAATCTGTCACCCAGCACGTGACTTTACGTGCTACGCAAAGCCCAAAGAGCAAAATGTGGTCGGGGTGAAGCAAGCAAATTTTCTAATTTATAAAAAAAAAGAAGACATGCAAAATCTGGATTGGTCAGTATAAGGCTAAAGAGCAAACAGGACTGTTGGTATGACCGTGCCACTGCAGCTCAGCTGTTTCGATGCCTCGCTGAGAGGTACCTCGGTTTTCGATTTAACTTTTGCATGTATTCTAGTAGTGAAAACATAGTAAGTCCTGCTGAATTGCAGATGAAAGTAAACAAGGAGCAAAGGCAAGAGTGTTAGAAGGAGCCATTCTCTCTCAAGCTGTCCGGCATAGTTATATGGCAACTGTGGACTTCTTTCCAACTTCTAAGCGAATGTTAGCGGAGGACAAACAGAACTGATGTGAACCAAGCAGAAAATAGGCAATCGCTGTGCTTTCTTCTGACATGTGATCTCTCTTGTTTTTGCCTTGAGCTTCTTCAGGAACAGACTGCCAATTGTGCTGCGCTGTGCACTGGGGGTTTATGAGCTTCACAAATGGGTGAGCAGGTTTTCACCACTAAACTCATTTTTTGCTTTCAATCTGAATGCAGATGCTTGAGGGATAAAAGGCTGCTGCGTGCCTTAAAACAAACAGGCTCCGCATCAGTGGAAGTAAGCATCACTGGGCTTTTGGGAAGAGAGACCTGGAAAGCCTAATCCAGATCTTAGGATAAACTGCCCAGGCAGTCACTGCAGCCTAACATGGCAAAATGGGTGACAACTGCCTGAGTTGCGTGGTTGCCCTCTTCCCTTAGGCTATGGAAAAGTCCTGCTGCTTCACCTACAGCCCCAGAGCCAAGCCCAAGGGAAAGGTCTTCAAGTCAGATCCAGATTCTAAAAGCTGCAGTAGATTCTGCAATGGAGATTAAAAACCAGCCCTGGGTTTATTTTTAGGCTTACTGCCAGCAGGTATTTTGTACTACCATTTTCTCCAGTAAAACCTGCTGCCTTCCTCAGCCAAAACCGATCCCTTCTACTGTGCCAGAAAAAAAAATGGAGATTCATGGGCTGAGAACTTATAAGAGCGAGCGTGACCCTGAAGGTGAGGGGTTAAAAGCACACTCTAGGCTGGAGATTTCCATTCCTGTCCATGAAAATCTCAAATCCACCAGTCACTGGCTACAGCCGATACTCTGATCGGCACCATGGAGTCTGCCCCGGGGCTGGAGGAGTTCAGCTCCGCAGTGATGCTTTCCATCACGTATGATTTCCTTTGTACATCTCAGCTGGTACGGACAAGTAGGCTTTTCCTTCTCTAACCCCCATGATGTGCAGTGCTCAACGGGCTATTCAAGGCAGAAGGCTGCAGAGTTTACTCTGTAACACATTACCACTTTTCCTCGGATCTGGTGCCTTCTACCTCAAGAGACCCGTTCAAAAACTTGAACATTTCTTTTACCGACTTTTACATCCCAATAACCATGTTTAAGGTACTATTATCCGGTGTAAGATTATGTGCAATTACCTCCTTCTCATGTAATTTTGTTCTCCAGAATTACCACTCCCCTTTCATTTGTTACAAGGAATATTTTATACACCTTTATGAATTCATCCGACTATGCAGTAGATCAGAACACATAATTTCATCACACTTACTTAAGTGCCTTTTAAACATAATTAGAAAATTGGTGCAAGTCAAACTAAGCCGCAGTCAAGTTTTCTCCTTTCCTACCTGTTTTTCTTCCCACCAACTCCTCCACGTGCTGCTCGCCCTGATGTGGGCTCCCATCAGTCCCAGGGCCTCATTCCTGGCCGGCTCTTGGGCGTTAGCGTGGTGACCCTCCTCCTGCCCGCCTCGCGGTCACCGCACGCACAGTCTGCCACCTCCACCCGCTGCCAAGCATGCCTTCTCCTGCCAGGTACAGCGGGAATGCTTTTAAGGATGAAAACACCCTGCGTACGTTCTTCCACGTCTGTGCCATCTTTCCATTATGAAGCGCCACCTAATGAATCTTAAGACAGTTGGGGGGGTTATTTTTTTGTTACAATTAACTGAATTTCTTTGTTCTTTTGCTTTAGCTGGCAGTTTTCTAAAGGTAAGCATTAAGTAGCTGCAATAACAGCCACGCTGGTGTTACTCCAGGATTACAGCAGCGTACCTCAGAGCAGAACTTAGACCTTCTTACAAAGAACCTTAAATTAACTAAATGGCTTACAATTAATGAGCTTATTAGACAGATGAGATAAAAAGTCTCTAGTTTTCATGCAAAAGAGAGAATGCTTTTTGCTTTGGCAAGACAAGCAACTACTTCAATTGCCTCGGCACATTTTTTGAAGGAAGCAGTGCATCTGTGGCTTCACCCTCCTCTGAAGTAGAGTATTGGATTTGCTGCCTTGAGAAATCGAGGTCTAACACTGTATGATAAGTTCTTGTTTTCCTGTGATTAGAGTTTAATCACCGTTCCCGGTTTGCCATTTGTGAGTCAAGCTGGTAAATCTAAATGTTGTTTCTCTTCTGCAGAGCAGCTTCTAAGTAAGTGTCCGCACAGCACTTAAGCTGAAATAACTCCATCCTGAGCAATAAAACTGTCACATCGTCGCAGGTGACGGCGGCCATCCACCACGCCACTGCCGGTGGTCAGGCCCTCCCGCAAGCACACATCCTCCGTGCTTTTAAATTCCCGGCGGCTGAGCACGGACAGGCAGGTTCTGTCCCTGGTTCTCACCGCTGGGAGAAGGCGGCCACTTGCCTGTGTCAAACAGGAGAGCCCTTCGCAGATCACACACACCCTCAGCCCAAGCTCCAACTTTACAGGCAACCTCGCCTAGCAAAGGGGTAAATGCTGATCTATCACCCAGGCTTTGCAACTGCCGGTCAGAAACGGCAGAGAGGATAGCACATACACATGGATATGGGCCATCCTTCTCCTGGAGTTCACTTTTCAGGTTACAGGGATGCAGCTGTATTTTGGACTTTCCCATTATCTCCCTTATTTCATCAAAATAAATGAGTTTTTCCCCTCTCCTCCCACAACAACTTTATAACTTGAACAAAGGGCAGTAAATCTGCTGTAACAAATCGGATTAAATGGTTTGTCTGCTGCAATATCCAAACTTTTAAAGATGCCAGTCATTCCTCCTCTGATGATCCTGGACTTTAGCAGCTGAGATCCTCTCAAAGTTATCAAGCACAAGCAGCAAGCGATGTCTCAGCAAAGTTCACTCACATGCTGCTCTCCTCAAGGTCAGCACTCCTCCATTTTCACTGATCCTCATTATAATTCCAGATGGGCATTTTCTTAGGAAAAGTTTCCTCTTTGGGAATTGCACGAAGGCAAACCTGGCATTTCTCTAGAGGATCACAAACAAAAATTGCCAATGTTTCTGTTCTTACACAAGTGGGTACTGGTCCTGTCCCAGCTGGATTACTTTTCTGGACATCAAGCCGTGTGGGAGTCAGCTCAGCCTTATGAATTTATGAAAGTGACCTTCTTTCAGTGTAAAATGTAGCTGTGAAGCTCTCAGTGACTTACCATCAGATGTTCAGGTGCCTCTGGTGCATTATGTTCTCTGATGGATTGCCAAGATGTTTCTTCTTCTGAAGCAGTTTTGAAGTCTCCTGGAAAGATTTGTTTTCCCTAAAGAGAGCGAGGGCAAAGTCCAGAGTACCTTATGCCAGCACATGCTACAAAAAAATCAGCAATTCATGTCTCCCTCTGCAAAAGACACAGCTTCTCTCTCTGTGTTTTCCTGAAGGTTATCTTGAAGTCTGCTCTGGCCCAACACGCTGTCTCATGCCCCCATGGTTTACTGAAATCCGAGCACACCCTTGGAGAAATCCTCACGCTTACATGGGGAAGCTGCCTGTAAGAGTTGGGTTGAAGAGTGAATTTGCTTCATTTTTAATGATTTTGGAAACTCCACTCATTTTATGACAGCTTTCAGGAACCAGTGTAGTGTATTTTCTGGGTTCCAGATGCGCTTTCTGTACTCTGCTCTCCAGGGAGCAAAGCTTTCTGAGCCACAGAACTTACCAACTCCCCCTCCAGACAGACTCCCGTAGCCCAGCTAGTCCTGCCCACCACGGGCACCTCTCCCTGCAAGCACTGATTTCCCTTCAGGAACCTGTGCATCCCTTCCATGGCTTTCGATTTCTGCGTTTTTTAGAGTTCAGGGCAAATCCTGATGACTGTATCTTCATCCTCAGCAAATGCTGCTGCTCCCCAGAGAAGGTGCTAGAGGAACTCTAGCGTCGCTAACCCGTTGTCCTAAACTGCCCTGGGAGATAAGCGACAGTGCTGACGGCGAAAGCTGGATTCCCCACATACTGGCACAATCCTGGCAACGTTCTTTTGCCTTAAATTTTTGTCATGTAAAATGCAGATGTCTCCATCTGACCTAATCATCTGAACCTCTTCACTACAGTCAACAGAGTGAAAAAACAACAGTTTCAATGCATCACTCCTAGACACCTTCTTTAGGATCAGGTGATCCAAACTCTGGAAGAGCCTAATCCTTTCTGCTGACCCTCACGCTCAGTCAAATGACCCCTCTGTTTGCAAACAAAGACATTTTTATACAAGGAGCAGGGCACAGAAGTTCCTCGTAGACAGATTGCAAAAAGATTCGCAGGGACATGTCTGATTTTAAGTGCGTGAACAATCAGACAAGCCCCACTGATGTCAACAGATTAGTCACGAGCGTGAAAGGAAGCAAGAGCTGAAAAGCTTTGCTAAATCAGACTCTCAGTCAATAGCAGGTCTCAGAGGATTACAGCTAATGCTACAGTAATATATTAAAATATGGGTATATTATAGCCAATATTAAGTGATAAAAAAATCATTTATGACCTCTAAATTTAAATGCCAGAAATTTTGAAAGGAACTGCCTGCAACTCTCATAAACCAGAGATGGAAGAGATTTCCATTAGATCCAGCTGAGTTCACAACTGGCAACGCCTTAACTGCTAAATTGGGGCAGACCTGCTATTCTTGTACATGTGGCCCTCCAGTCCCTTTGCTTGGGCCAGCCGCTGATTTTGGCACCTCGGGGCACACTTGGCCGTCTGACAGCACCTAACTTGGGAGGTGGGGCCACGCAATCACCATGTCCTCTTGCACCCGACCTGTGGAAAAGACTAAACCTTTGCCGTAGCTATGACTTCGAATCCTGCATTAGCGTTATCAGTGATCCCAAAATGTTGTCAGTAATGGAAGCGAAGCCACGTGCCCAGTTCTCCTCTTGGCTGTGTTTCTTTGGCCTTGAACCCATCCCTGTGGAATCAGCGCTCATAGTATGTAGTTATGGGATCAAAAAGGATACTAACGACCCACAGGCAGCGGTGGTCCCTGCGATGAGTGCCAGAGCCATACCTCTACCTTGAGCAGGGGACCACAGGGTCACAGGGCGCACTTACAGCTCACTTTGGGAACGCTCCTTGCCACTGACCGCAGACTGCCAAAGCTACCGAGATCCTCTCGCATATCTCACGCAAATGTTGTCTGACCAGGTTGGGGGAGGCGCAAGGGTCAGTACGGGTTAAACCGGGGCTGTGTGACCGCAGAGCAGATTGCCCTCCACCAGCTTCACGGGCTAAGCTTCTTTTCTGCCTTCCTCTGGATTTTCTCATGTCATGGTTCAGAAGACACCTTGTCCCAACACCCAGTGAACTCAGAGCAGTCATGTTGACAACAAATTACACTACTGAACAAATTTTCTTTTCATCTCCTGTCACCTCCCTTTGGAAACTGTTCTGCCCGTGCCTAATTCTTTACACCATCCAGTCCCCAGCCAAAATATCAAGTCTGCATTATCTACCTCTGCATGACTGCCAGGGCTTGAACTGCTGATTAGGTATGTCAAAACGTGACGGTTAGACCACTGCGCTCTTCCCTCTGGGAAAGAGACAAGCATCTGGTCATTTTTTTCTTTTCTGCGTTGGACTGTTCAGGCTAAGAAGCAATTTGTTCAAATGTGAAGTCCTTTACTAGGAGGACTGTGTCCAAGATGAGACAAAATTACAATGAAAGGAAAAATAGCCCACAGCGGCTCAGCTCGCCAACCGAGCCATGGCTCCCAACAAGAAACAGAATACGCTGCTTAATGCTAGTCCAACTGTTAGCCCGTAGGTATTTGCCACTTCAGAACCTCTTTTTCCTATAGACCCCTTGTTGTTTGAAAAGCCATGTTTCGGCTTGACAAGCTACCGTATTTTTTAATGGAAAGTAAACTGGTACTTGCAGACAAATTACCATTACATCTGTTTAATCTCATTGTACTAGCGTTGGGCTGCCAAGGAATCGGTCGTTAACAATCCACTTGCTCAAAGTTACACTTTCCCACTGCTGGAATAAATTCAGCACCTGCAGCTATCTCAGTTAGCAGGGGCTGCCATGGGTTTAATGTTTCTCCACGTAACTATCACTCCATGCTGGCAGGAGACGTCCACGCTTTTCCCCCAGATACAGCAGCCGACGGGCCGCGAGGCAGCTGTGGCCACTGAAATCGGCCACACGCTCCTGAGAGCGTGCTAAATCACATTTCTCTTCCTAAAACCCATCTCTTTTTTTCTGTATTTGAGATCAATCTTTTATTCTGAAGATATTTGTGTGTCTTACATTTGCACGGGGAGTTAGGGCATGGAGCCTGAATACTGCTTCTAAAATATCTTTGGCTTGACTTTTGGAAAGTTACCACAAGAGGATTTTTGAGACTAGAGACAGATCTCAGAACCCAAAAAAAAACCCTAACAGAGACCTGACTTTCATAGGTAATGGCCTTTTTCTATAGGATATGTTTCTTCTAGGAGCATTTTGACATTCTGAAGCAGACACATCCCCAAAGGTACCTAATTTTTCTCCGCTGGCTGCGTAAAGAAATCAGGCTTCTGACTTTGCTCAAACACAACTCAATTAGTTGCCTAATGCTGCCTAAAATAAGAGGTGTGAATTTTCACTCTCACTCGCCGTCCCCAGGGGCCATTCCTGGGAAATACTGAGTGCTCTAACCATAATTTAATGACAGGAGTTGCTCAACATCTCTCAAAATCAGCACTTCAGACGTTCCATCGCTGCCGAATGAAGTACGTGGGATGTCCTTCGCTAGGACGGACGCTCTCGGGCTCAGCACGTCCAGAGCCTTTGAATCAAAGCAGACCAAAGGGGGTTCCCAGCACTCTCGCTGTTTTACTATCGGAGCACAGCTTGCAGGGATACCAAATGGATGCCAAAATATTCCAATTAGATAAAGCATGTGAAACTCATTAACTAACGTCCAAACATTTACCACATCTTCAGACAAAACCCACTATTTTCTAATTTGTTCATTTATTCTATTTATTTCTAGAAATCAATTGTACCACTTCATCCAAAATCAGAAGCAACAAGGTCTCTGCTATCTAAGGTAGAAGACCAGGAATACGAAAGAGCCTTTCAAATTTCAGGAGGGACGCAGGAAGTAAAAGGCAAAGAGAATACGATAACCTGACTGAAGTTATACGTGGTGTTAGCTCCTTTCTCTTCATATTTAGATCGTATTTCTCAATGAATATAAATCAATATAGCTCCCAGATGTCAATTCATATCAAGTTCTATTCCAGGTTTTCTCATCCCTCTCCACTTCTTTTAATGTAAATTCAAATTATCGTATGAATATAATCATAGAATCATTGAATGGTTTGGGTGGGAAGAGACCTTAAAGATCATCTGGTTCCAACCCCCCCGCCATGGGCAGGGACACTTTCCACTAGACCAGGTTGCTCAAAGCTGTAATGGATGTTTGAGAAATGTGACTTGGGGAATGTTCTGCTTTTAGAATCATAGAATCATAGAATGTTTTGGGTTGGAAGGGACCCCCAGAGGTCATCGAGTCCAACCCCCCTGCAGTCAGCAGGGACACTGCTAACTAGATCAGGCTGCTCACAGCCCCATCCAACCTGGCCTGGAATGTTCCCAGGGATGGGGCCTCCACCACCTCTCTGGGCAACCTGTTCCAGTGGTTTACCACCCTCATGGTAAAGAATTTCTTCCTTATATCTAGCCTAAACCTACCCTGATTTAGCTTAAAACCATTACCCCTTGTCCTAACACAGCTGGCCCTACTAAAAAGATTGTCCCCATCTTTCCTATAGGCCCCCTTTAGGTACTGAAAGGCCGCACTCAGCTCTGCCCGCAGCCTCCTCTTCTCCAGGCTGAACACCCCCAACTCTCCCAGCCTGGCCCCAGCGCAGAGGGGCTCCAGCCCTTGGAGCATTTTAGTAGCCCTCCCCTGGCCCCGCTCCAACAGGTCCATGTCCTCCTTGTGCTGAGGGCTCCAGAGCTGGACGCAGGGCTCCAGGGGAGGTCTCCCCAGAGCAGAGCAGAGGGGCACAATCCCCTTCCTTGCCCCTGTCCACGCTTCTCCTGATGCAGCCCAGGGCAGGGTTGGCCTTCTGGGCTGCCAGCGCCCATGGCCGGCTCATGGCCAGCTTTTCATCCCCCAGCACCCCCAAGTCCCTCTTGGCAGGGCTGCTCTCCATCCTTTCTTCCCCCAGCCTGTATGGATACTGGGGGTTACCCCGTCCCAGGTGCAGGACCTTGCACTTGGTCTTGTTGAACCTCATGAGGTTCACACAGGCCCACCTCTCCAGCCTGTCCAGGTCCCTCTGGATGACATCCCGTCCTTCTGGTGTGTCAACCACACCACTCAGTTTGGTATCATCTGCAAACTTGCTGAGGGTGCACTCGATCTCACTGTCCAAGTCATTGATGAAGATGTTGAACAGCACCGGTCCCAGTATGGACCCCTGAGGGACACCACTCGTCACTGGTCTCCATCCGGACATCGAGCCGTTGACCACTACCCTCTGGATGCGACCATCCAGCCAGTTCCTTATCCACCAAACAGTCCACCCATCAAATCCATAGCTCTCCAATTTAGAGAGAAGGATGTTGTGGGGGACCGTATCAAAGGCCTTGCAGAAGTCCAGATAGATGACATCCATTGGTTTTCCTTTATCCACCATTGTCGTCACACCGTCATAGAAAGCCACTAGGTTCGTCAGGCAGGATTTGCCCTTGGTGAAGCCATGCTGGCTATCTCGAATTATCTCCCTGGCCTCCATGTGCTTTAGCATAGCTTCTAGGAGGATCTGTTCCATGATCTTCCCAGGCAAAGACATCATCCTCCCTGCCTCGTAGTTCTAGCTCTGGCTGTGAAAACTGGCGAGGGAAACGTGTCACTGATTTGTCATTGATGCTAAATGGCCATGTTTTGTGCAATCCCTGCTTGAGAACTCTAGTTTGTAATTAGGTTTCACTTATTTCCAGCATGAAGGCTGATTTCGGGGAATCACTCTACAAAAAAGAGTCTTATCATCTCATGAAGTCAGGATTAACTTACTTCTCCTAATGCTCCACAGATGTTGGGAAGTGCTTTATTAGGTTTATCAAATGCCCGATAATCAAGTCAATATAATAACCAGTCCCTCATGCCAGGGGCAACAAGAAACATCCCAATGTGATACATGTCAAATAAAAGTCTTTTGTAAATCTTCCAGATCACAAAACAGTAACACGAGTAAGGAATTTCTAGCATACAATAAAAAGCTTACCAGCGAATATCTGAGCGTAACAACTGAGTAAGCAACTGAAACCTACAGAACATAAAATCCATCTCTCTTACTGCTATTAAAGATGGGCTTTGGGTTTTTATGTATCTCAAAAAGGATGCATGCAACAAGAGCTGCCATTCAGGAGCAGCGTGAAACAGTGATTAAGAGGGATTTGAGCTTCCAGAAACCTGGATAAATAATGGTAGCTGTGTGTGTACAGGATTTCCATTGGTGCTACACCTGCATACTGAAACAGAACACACAACCGCCAAAAGTGGAACTACAGAATAAAGCATAACATACATTGCCTTCTTCACGCATGCTCTACAGCAAAACACCCAATGCGTGATATTTTGGACAGAATTTGTATTGAAAATGAATTAAAAAGACAAACTTCTCCGTGTCGGTTGGGTATTTTGCCAACATTACTTTTTGATGATCTCTAGTTAAAGTTCAGAAAAAAAAATATGTAACAGGAAAATTTGAAGAGTAGGCAGGAAGAAAGAAGAAGCTTTTGGGTAAGATGCTTAAGATGGTGCAGAAGTACAGCAGAAGTATTCAAGATAATACACAAGAAAGCCCTTTTCAGTCTGAGATCATGACTAGATAGAGAGTGAATCCAAAAAAAAACATAAAAAGACCACCTACATGCACACCTCAAACTTTTTGCTTTGAGCCTTAAACCAGGATGTTAGAGGACTGAAGAAGGGCTCTGGAAAGACCAAATTACCACATCGCACTTTTCTATAGGATATGTTTCTATCGGTTGAGCAGTTGTGCTCAATAGTCAGTTCTTTGAAGCAACTGGCACTAGCCACTGCTAGAGGCGGACATTAGGTCCTATCTCCAAGGGTCTCCTGCTCCTCAGCAGCGAATGAAGAGGTTATCCAAATCCTGCTTGAAGGTGGAAAGGAACAGGAGACCCATAAGCCGCTGTGATCCTGTCCTGTTGAGAGCAGGAACACCTTGTGATCCAGCTGGCTCTAAAGACTGTGGTACAACAGTCTTCTCGCAGCTTTGGGAACACAACCGATTTTACGAGAGACTGGGCAGACAAACGACTGCACTGACTCTGAAAACACCAATCCTTAGGGTGATGGTACGCGGCAGCGAGAAGGAGATGCTATCAGAAAGATGTGGCAGAGTTACAGTCATTGAGTATCAAACACAAGGCAAAATCAGGGCAACAAGAAGTAGGTGTGAGGAGGAGAGTTAAGGCGAGGGTGGACAGCGTAGGTTGCAATGAAGTCTGAAACCTGGCAGGGAAGGCTGATGGTGGGGACCTGGGGGACATCACAGGTTGGTCCCTTCCCTGCAGGCAGAACATTGATGGGGAGACACTGCCTCCGTACACAAAACGAGGAGCAAAGTCTGGCCAGCCAGCGTAGGCAGGCACAGGTCGCTGTTCCCACCAGGAACGAGAACGGTGCGGTTTGGCCATTTCTTATAAAGCTACATCTTTCTTCAGCTATACGCATGAGTTTACACCAACCTCCTACTTGTATGGACTCTATCACCATATCTTACCTTGCCTTTGAAGACCTTATCGGAGAATGTATGAGTAAGTACGTATTTATTAATACAGTGTTAAGCAAATACTATATTTCTGCTATATACTAGAGGAGTTTGCCTTAAAATGTCATATACGCTGGTTGCAGCTGCTGATAGCTCTCCTGCTTCCTTTATATGAAAAAAAATAAAATCAAAATAAGCATCAGCCTCAGGGGGAAATAATCTATACACAGTTAAAATGAGATATTTCCCTTATTAAAATGTCAGGCTTAGAGCTAACTCGGCACAGTTCCTTCTCCGACATGGCTTGCACCTATACACAACGGTGCACAGCGCTTTTCGTAACGGAGCAGTCCTTGTGGTCTACATTCATCGCGCGGCTTTTTAAGGGAGCGTGTTATCAAGTCAGGGGTTTTATTTCCCTCTCTGCTGCTGTAGAAGATCATTTATTGTCATTGCCAATGCTTGGAACATCACGAAATGCTCCCCTTTAGTTAGACCAGAGGTAGTTATTTGAACATAGACATGAAGAGAGTTTACAAACCACAGCAATTATATAAATATATAAATAAATAGTGTAAGGAGTAGGACAGCTGTGGAACAAGGGCTTCTGAAACACACACACGAGCAGAGGCAATTTGCTTTGTTAATGCTCCTCATACTTAAAACAAAATTTCATGCATCTGTGTTACGTGCCAGATGCCAGTAAAAGTTGTTACGGTAATAAACTGGAAGTCTCACTAAATGTTTCACCCCAGGATGTCATTTACTTATCACTGCCAAATGGTGAGTTATGGTCACAGCGGTGCTGTCTCCAGGGGCGAACCCAGCGCACAGTTGAGGGCTTGTACTCCCATGAGCAAGTCCTCTCCCTGGGTGGGAAGCGCCTGGACCTGCACCCAGAGACCTCCCCTTCTCCCACAGCCAAATCCCTGGGCTTTTGAAGGGAAGTTTGGCTACAGGAAACTGGGAACTACAGCTGGTGGATCAATAAAATATCACTTGTGTGTGTATGTGTAACAGTAAAAGCTCTCAGGGTTCAGCTGGAACTTAAGCTGGACAATACACAATACATGTTAATACTACCAGGAGTTGTTCAGGGTTACGGAGCTACCACGATGCTCATGTACAGGAGTGTACACGGTGTTCAGGAATGCAGAAAGAGGTAGAGCAAAAAGCCATCCACCCCTTTCCAGCTCTTAACCTTTGCCACCTACATCTCTGGGGACAACTCCCTTTGCCTTGGCATTCAATGAAGAGTCAGGGCACAGCACGACTGACCCTCTCAGAAACTGGAGCACAGAGGAATTAGATGGGCGATGCAGGAAAGAGAAATGGGCTATTTCAGCAGCTTTCTGTATTGTCCTCTACTGGAATCCTTGCCAACTGCAGGACAGTTAGACCAAAAATGAGTCAGTCTGACTCATTTGGACACTACAGCAATTGCAGATCTCCAGGACGGCACGTGCTTCCCGGGATTCCTCCGGGCTTCCCTCAGGCTTCACAGCTCCTGTCTCGCTACGCTACACGCTGGCATTTGAAAGCTACAGTCCCACATCACGCAACATGCAAATCGTGATAATTACATGCGGTCCAAGAGCAAAGTTGGAAAAAAATAAAAGCAAGGAGACATTTCATCTTAGGGCACAGTGATAAAAAGGCGTAGGTTCTGCACAGCACAGGTTTTAACTCCCAGGAGCCTACAATTCTTATGACAACAAGCAGGTTTTATTTTATTTATTTATCAGGACTGTTATTACTATGCTGCTCGTTATTTATCTCTAACCATACCCACTGCACTGGTAATCACAGCGCACGGAGTGGTACGTGCCTGGCTTGGGATTTTACGGAGGCAGAGGGCAGGGGATCAGCCAGGCGCCTGCCAATTTACAGGAGGTCACGATATAGTCCATGACCTACGGGAGACCAATACCCCCCATGTCGCACCGGGGACCGCTCTGTCCACTGGCCTGGACTCACGTCTGCAAATCACTCTCACCCTCCTCCCTGCTTCCCAAACCGCTCCTTGGAGCACGCTCCCCGTTATGCTTCCAAGGGCATAATAACGGCGTATTATAATTCTTCGATGACTTCTTCTCCCACGTGGTCTCCCTTTCCCAGACACATGTAATACCACGCATTTTTCATTGCACCAACGGCTTGGGAAAAATGGAGTTTTATTTGTGTCTTCTAGCACTTTTGGAAAGTAGCATATTACCTATGTCGTTGCTTCTTCGTAGACATTTTTCTGTCACAGTATATGGGTTTAATTATGATTCTTTTGTCTCCACCTATTTGATTGCACATTTTCTCCTATTTTCTGCTTCCCTTCCCCTCTTTTTGGCATAGAAAATCAGTTATTTTGGTACCTTTGTTCTACAGTGCAATTAACTCTCACTTTTGGCTATTTGCTTACCGTTGAGGGAAACCTGCTGCCTCCAAATTGACAGAGCCCCTGCCCCTATGGTGTGCTCTCAATAAAGTGGGTTTTCTAGGGGTGAAGGCAAAAAAGAGCGAATTTTTCCAATCGTTTATACACATTCAAAATAAATTTACTTAAGTGATTTATAAGAGTTTGATAACTGTGTATATATATTTTTTGTTTGAATGTTCATTTCATGTAGTAATGCATAGGAATGTTGCAATTAAAACGTGTGGCACAGCAAACGTTACTACTTTTTATCTCTCCATCTCGCAGCACTTCCCAAATAACACCGCTCAATTTACGCCAGGAGAAGGTGAGGCACGGGGAGATTAAGCGGCCTGAATCCCACTTCCATACCCAGGCCACTGGCACCTGGATCCTTTATAATGATTTGATCATCAGTTATGGTTAGTTTTTATTTTCAGGAGGAGATAAGTTAATTTCTAGGAGCCTATATAACCAGAGCAGCACAGATATCTCTGCCTCTTCTCACCGCAGGCACGCACATCCCACTTTTTCATGATTGCGTTACAGCCCAGGGCTCCAGCGAGGGCGAGAGTAAACCCTCCAAACGAAACCACGTCCGTTCAGAGATCTGCACAGAACCTCGTGGATTTACATAGTGCTGACAGCCAGAAATCAAAGTCTCGTGGACTGTAACAGATTAATGAATTATGAAAATGGAGGAGTGCAAACTCATAGCTTGGAAATGATGAATCTGCAGCTGGCTCTGAAGGAACAGCAGGCTTTCGTTATCTGAAATGAGCACTAGCAATTAAGGGCCCGCTCCGCTGATGTACTGAGAAGTTTTACCTTTAGTTTCAGCAGGAGAAATTTAACCCTCAGCTCTTCAAGTCATTGTGTCTGGACGCAGTTGCATGAAAGTTATAGCTGGCAGACGCGATGGTAACAGGTATATAGAAATACATGTCAAGCAACAGGTCGGCTTCCAAAAAGCTCGAAATAAAAAGATTCCAGTACAGTATAAAGGATCTGGGAGGCAAGAGTCTACTAGCATCTTGCAATACATGTCTTCTCATGAGGATTGAACACTTATTTCAGGCAACCTGTAAAGCCAAACTACTGGCCATTTTGCATGGACAGAGCACTGGGCCAGGGCTCGGCAACAGGGGCACATAATCACCTCTGCACCGCATCCTTGCAGCGGTATCTGCTTTCATGTCTGCCTTGCTTTTCCCCATGGGCACTGTAAATTGTTAAATTATAATTGCAAGCTGTAAAATGAGGTTGTGATGCTGGCTTTCCAGGTAAGGCCCTGGGAGTTTTTACACCAAAAGAACTACATAGGAGTGTAATTTATTATTAATTTCAATAGTTATAGAATTGGTAGTTCCTGGAAAATCAAACTTTGACTTCAGCTTCCTTGCATTTCTACCCAAGACAGCAGCAATGGAAGCTTCCCTGTACTCTCTCCCTGATGTCTGAGCCTGAGTGGCCTGGGCCAGAGCTTGTGGGATAAGCTGGAAGCTCATTTTCTCTTTTCATGTCTGTTCAAGCTCTTGGACCTCGGGCTGAGTTTGCCACAAAGGTGAAAATTGGGACCAAGAGTAATAACGTGCTTTGTGAAGGGCGTCAGTCCACCAGGATACAGGCTAGGCTGATCCTCCTAATTCATTTCATGTCAGGGATTTGAATCCGACACGGAGATGACAAGCTCTGCCTGCTATTACAGCCGTACAAGCCATCCCTCCCTGATGCACATTATCACCCGCTGCACCAGCAATCATGTCATGCCCAATGTACTCCACTCGGGATCAATTACTTCATCATAATGAAATCAGAACGAAGGAAAACATTCAACTACACACAAATAAATATGTACTAAAGATAGAAAAAGAAATTAGAGGCTGTATTTTGACCACAAGGTCTGCGCTGGTTGTGGCTTACGGAAGATAAGTGAGCCCGGCCCCATTCCCCCGCAGCCCACAGCAGGCTCGGTGGTGAGATAGGACAGCTAATCTGGTTTTCCATTTCGGCACTGTCGTTTACTGAACCTTTTAGGGCTCATATTAGGTGACAAAAAGTGACCATGAGCCCTCCGTTCGTGCTGCCTCAGCAGAATGGTATTTGAAAAAGTTATTCAAGCCATTAATCCTTTAGTGCCAGGAATCTGTATCTGCCAGGGAGCAGCATTCGCCGGCCGGGAGTTATTTATTCGCCGATTCCCAATGTAAGAAACAGCAACGTGGCAATAACTTACACTTGCTGCGCTTCGGAAACAGACAAACCCCACGTACCTACTCATCACGGCACCACATCTAATACGCAAAAGATAAACTCCCTCGTTTCATGCCATGTCCTCTCTCTAAACGCCTGAAAGGGAAGGCTGGATTTCCCACACTGCTGAATGAGATAGAAATACATGTACTGGTTTTACTGGACGTGGCTCCAGGCCCCAGCCTTTGATGCAAATAGTCTCAGGGGTACGAGAAGTTTTGAGCCCATCCACGGGTCCAGACTGAGTTCCTCCCCAGTCTCGCACAATGTGTTGAACCGACACGGCAGAGCAAGGCGTGCTGCGGAAATTTAGAGAAGGGATTTATCTGTCCTAAATCTGGCATATGAAAATTCGTTATCTCAGCCCAAGCTCAGCACCTTAGCCTTGTGGAATGCTAATGCACAGATACACGACCTATTAAAGGCAACTCACTTGACCTGGCATAAAACTTGTCTGAGGGCAAGACGAATTGCCCTTCACAGGACCACACAAAGTCTCATTTGGATTTTCACAGCGCTGCTGTAAAACAGCTGGGTTGAAGGTATTGTTTTAGCCAGAATTCTATACTGAAACTCAATTCTTTTTTCTCCTTGCAGTGCAGTGATTTTGGAAAAAAGAAAAAAAAAAAAAAAAAAAGGAACGTTTTTAACACAGGAAAAAAAAAAATCTCATGAGATAAAATAGAAAATTTTCTATTGGAAAAAATACCCACCTCTATTTTGAAGTTATACAAGTGTAAATAACGCATTTTAAAACTGCTTTACGTCTTTTGATGTCACGGTGTAGCGTTAAAATTAAATAGTTAAAATACTGTATTCTGGATAACTAAGGGCAGCTGCGGTTTAGTGCTCACAGAAGTGTTCTGTTTTATTTTCTGGATTAAAAGAGCTCTGATAAAATGAAATAACACTTTTAGGCTGTTGTCAGAGCAAAAATAAAGTAGAGGTAGTAGGGATAGGTGTGAAGGCAGAAATACTAGTCTGTTAGTTTGTCACTCTGCAAAATAAGGGAGATATGAACATTAAGCCCTATCATACTTTTCAAACAAAATTTCATTAAAAAATTGACATGAGAATTTTTGGAAATACCGATGGACTTCAATTTGCCTTAGCCGTAGTTTGAATGCTATGGGCTCTGCAACACATTTTCTAATTACCCAGCTACACTTAAGGATTAGGAAAAGGAAAAAAGAAACAACTATTGAGGTCACAACAAAACTGCAAGTGGTAAAAATTGAACGATACCATCGGCAGAAAATGAGCGTCTGAAACCCATCCGTCTACCCGGAGGCAGCTCTGCTTCTCTCCCGTTGAGCAGCAGTTCTGTTCCTAGCAAAGTTTGCTTGATTTTACTTGCCCACAGCAGACTCTCCGAGGGAAGCCGGAGCAATTCTGACAGCTTGGCTCAGCAGTTTGCCAGCTCCAGACAAAAACAAGAATTGACCTTTTATTTCAGTCAACACCAGCCTCTCCAGAACATCCAGGTTCCCCCAACGCCGTCTTTTAAAACCATATTCCTTTGTCTCGTTTCTCCTTTCATCACACGAATTCGTTTTTGTTGCAAAATGCCGTATCAGCATGAATCCCTTGTATGGATTTCACATAATTACTATTATGCTTTCGTTACACTTCTTATGTGCTTTAGCAAGAGGTGTTTTATAAATCATGTAGATTTTCCAATCAGCTTCCTTTGAATGTTATCACCCAAGCCTTTTTCTCCATGGGAATCTATTATAATACCTGTTGTAATGAGCAGAACGATACAGTCAAAGATTTTCCTTGAGGTCTAAAATGTCTTGAGATAACAAATTGTTCTTTATTTATACATAAGAACAGATTCCACTTTCACCAGTAAAACTAGCAAGAGACCTATTGGCTTTCAAATGCTAATTATATTCTGTCCGAGGGACTAAATCCTGCCAGAATGCAGCAGGACCGCAAGTGACTACACACCATGGTACATTAAAAAATAAAGCTGGGCTAATCCAAGCCTCAGCTAGTAATCCTGCCTGACAAGCAGTTCTGTGTTTAATGGGTAATTTAGTCGCTCACCAGCGACACGTTCAGAAAGCATCCTGGTTCAGGAGAAAACCTGACACCTCCGGCACACACTTACGTCCCGCTACCTCAGTGGCCTTTCCTAGAGCTATGGCAGCATCCAGACGTGCGGGACGGGTTGGAGAGCAGGAATCAGAGAGGCTCCAAATGAGGAACTGAATGTGGGAAAACAGGAGAATCACAGAATCCCAGAATGGCCGGGGTTGGAAGGGTCCTCGAGAGCTCCCCCAGTGCCACCCCCCTGCCCAAGCAGGCTCACCCAGAGCAGGGGGCACAGGACAGCAGCCAGGCGGGGGTTGAAGATCTCCAGAGAAGGAGACTCCACAGCCCCCCTGGGCAGCCTGGGCCAGGGCTCGGGCACCCTCACACTCAACAAGTTCTTCCTCCCGTTCAACTGGAACCTCTTCTGCTTCAGTTTGTGCCCATGGCCCCTTGTCCTGGCGCTGGGCACCATTGAGAAGAGTCTGGCTCCATCCTCGTGACACCCACCCTTGAGATATTTGTATGTGTTGATGAGGTCCCCTCTCAGTCTTCTCTTCTCCAGGCTGAACAAGCCCAGCTCCCTCAACCTTTCCTCACAGGGGAGATGCTCCAGCCCCCTCATCATCTTTGTTGCCCTCAAAGCACCCTTTGGAGAAGGAGAAAAAAAGGAATCCCCCAGATACAATGGGTTAATGATTAAAACAGCAGTGCCGTAGTCCACGCCGTCCAGTCGTGAGGATGCATTTGTTAAAAGCTGGGGGAACACATTCCCTCTGCTCCATGGAACCCCCATCCCAGCTCTGCGTTTCTACCTGAATGCATTTGCCCCCAGCTGGAACAGGCAATACCGAAGGAGCATTTCTCCACTAACCCAGCTGGGCCACGGCAGGGGCTGGTGCGCACAGGGAGGCAGGGAGCCCTTCACTTGCCTTCCAGGCTACTGGAGAGATCCAAATCCTCTATGAGATGGTGCTGCAAAGGAGCATCATTCAGCCCAAAGAGCTATGAGGACAGCTGGGCATCCAGGCTTGCCATAGAATCATAGAATCATAGAATCATAGAATGTTTTGGGTTGGAAGGGACCCCTAGAGGTCACCCAGCCCAACCCCCCTGCAGGAGCAGGGACACCTTCAACCACATCAGGTTGCTCACAGCCCCGGCCAACCTGGCCTGGAATGGTCCCAGGGATGGGGCCTCCACCACCTCTCTGGGCAACCTGTTCCAGTGTTTTACCACCCTCATTGTCAAGAATTTCTTCCTTTTATCTAGCCTAAACCTACCCTGTTTTAGTTTAAAACCATCCCCCCTTGTCCTTTCACAGCTGGCCCTGCTAAAAAGATTTTCCCCATCTTTCCTATGGGCCCCCTTTAGGTATTGAAAGGCCGTAATCAGGTCTCCCCACAGCCACCTTTTCTCCAGACTGAACACCCCCAACTCTCCCAGCCTGGCCCCAGAGCAGAGGGGCTCCAGACCTCGCAGCATTTTAGTAGCCCTCCTCTGGCCCCGCTCCAACAGGTCCATGTCCTCCTGGTGCTGAGGGCTCCAGAGCTGGACACAGGGCTCCAGGGGGGGTCTCCCCAGAGCAGAGCAGAGGGGCACAATCCCCTCCCTCCACGCTGGCCACGCTTCTCCTGATGCAGCCCAGGGTAGGGTTGGCTTCTGGGCTGCCAGCGCCCATGGCCGGCTCATGGCCAGGTTTTCATCCCCCAGCACGCCCAAGTCCCTCTCAGCAGGGAGGCCATTTTAAATATATGATGGTACCCTATTGAGCTTTATCCCACACACTGATCCCTTTTCAGTGTTTTCCTGAAGAATCCAGGCAGCTTTTTTGGTTTTTTCCCCACTGTACACTGTAACCCACAAGGATCTCATCCGCCTCTGTAAACCAAATTTCAAGGCGGCAATTTGAACACTATTTAGAAGAGTTTCCAGGTTATGCCACCTCCCCTGAAGGACTGAAGACAAATCCAAGAAAGCTTCACCACCATCACTTTCACTTACAGATCTTGGCAAAAATGCAACATTTTCACAACCGATTCACTAAAGACCCCTCCCAGGTACCTACCCCCTGCACACTTGATAAAGAAGTGGATGAAATCTGTGTGAGCACTAGTGGTATCTGAAACCCTTAATGAAACCTAACCAGTTTCTTGTTATAGGCTCACATGTCTCTCACTATTCCCTGGGAGTAGGATGGCAGCAACTCATTAGCCCTCAGGCATCACTTCACCTTTATGTACAATACTCCAATTAACACCTGAAGAAATGTAATTACAGTACTTTTTTAGAAAAACTTATTAGCAACCAAGACTTCAAAGGATGTGCATTGGATGAGGTACCACAAAAGACATGGTGGTCAGTCCAAGATCTCTGGAGAAACTTCAAACAGCAGCTTCCAGACAGTCATGTCAGACAAAGGAATCATCAGCATTGGTTTTGCCTTACCAAACAGCTTTCTCACCCCTCTGCACCTATTGCCAAGGAAGCTGCCCACCTCACAGCCTCCAAAATTTCATTCACAGGGTCTGCCAGATCCTGTGACTCTGTCTCAAGAGGGACCATTTACTCCCATGTATAGGAAGTAACTGCTTATAGTGTGTTTACTGAAGTTGGAACGGATGTTTTGCATGTGGGAATCCTCTACCACATCTGACAAATTTGCCTGCAACAACTTTACTCATTCTCCTACCAACGAGCCTCTCTGTCTCTCCTGGTAGATGACACAGGCACAGCTACTTCTGACCTGCTTCAAGCTCTGTATCAAATCCAACAACATTTATAAACCCATTTGAAAGACAAAAGGTGACTTTCAGGTAGGGATTTTCTTGAGATTCATGGAGCCTTGGGGCACAATCTATGTGCACAGCTTGAGTAAATGCAAAGAAAACTTACCAATATGCAAAAAGCCAGCCTGCTCTCAAGGCACATTTATCACGCGGCAGAGCTGCGAGTAAGGCCGGCCGCCATGTGCATCTGAAGTTGCTCAGCGGATTCACAGTGGGCTTCAGGTGGGCCTGTGTGAACCTCATGAGGGTCAACAAGGCCAAGTGCAAGGTCCTGCACCTGGGTTGGGGTAACCCCCGGGATCCATACAGGCTGGGGGAAGAGAGGATGGAGAGCAGCCCTGCCGAGAGGGACTTGGGGGTGCTGGGGGATGAAAAGCTGGCCATGAGCCGGCCATGGGCGCTGGCAGCCCAGAAGCCAACCCTGCCCTGGGCTGCATCAAGAGAAGCGTGGCCAGCGTGGAGGGAGGGGATTGTGCCCCTCTGCTCTGCTCTGGGGAGACCCCCCCTGGAGCCCTGCATCCAACTCTGGAGCCCTCAGCACAAGGAGGACATGGACCTGTTGGAGCGGGGCCAGGGGAGGGCTACTAAAATGATCCGAGGGGCTACTAAAATGCTGCGAGGTCTGGAGCCCCTCTGCTCTGGGGCCAGGCTGGGAGAGTTGGGGGTGTTCAGCCTGGAGAAGAGGAGGCTGCGGGCAGAGCTGAGTGCGGCCGGTCAGGGCTTCAAGGGGGCCCAGAGGAAAGGGGGGGACAAGCTTTTTAGCAGGGCCAGCTGGGACAGGACAAGGGGGGATGGTTTGAAACTGAAGCAGGGCAGGGTTAGACTGGATCTAAGGAAGAAATTGTTTCCAGTGAGGGTGGTGAAACCCTGGCAGGGGTTGCCCAGAGAGGGGGTGGAGGCCCCATCCCTGGGAACATTCCAGGCCAGGTTGGACGGGGCTGTGAGCAACCTGACCTGGTTCAAGGTGTCCCTGCTCCCTGCACGACTAGATGACCTCTAGGGGTCCCTTCCAACCCAAAACATTCTATCATTCTATGATTCATATATTTGGTGTCCAGTGGTGACCCCTTGCAAGCCAAGGGGCCTGGAGCAGAGTAACACCACCAAGAAACCCCAACCAGATGGGGAGATGATCTGGGCATCACCTGGACAGATACAGACATCTTGTCCACCTGAGAATCAGATCACCAGTTTCTGGAACGATGTCTGCTGAAATATGTCCAGTTACCTTCTGTTCTGATTTTGCCTCTGGTTTTGGGGTTCATTCTACATTTCATACAATCTTTGAGAAACTCTTGCTAGGTGGTTGCTTGTGAATTATCTAAACTCCGTTTCCACCTGCAATTCTGGTAGTCTGGAACTGGTGAAGTACCTGGTTACAAAAAACCTGGAGACTGCAATTTCTTAGTTATTGAAAAAGCAACCACCCCTTCCTCTGGGACTATGGAAATCAGCAGGAAATACCCATGCCCTCTGAGCTGACCCAGAGAAACCTGGCCTGTCCCTTGCAGAAAGGGATGTCTTTCAGCAAGGAGGTATCATGACTCCCGTAATTACTCCCAGTGAGACACCCATTCCTACCAACAGCCCTGGATAAAACGTTGGTGGGACCATTCCAGAGGCATTACAGATGTCCCAGCTGAACCTCACAACGGCATAGGAGGGTTCAGAATAAATTAAACCCAGAGCTGTCCAAAGGGTTAGTTAATAACACATTCCCAAATGCACAGCCAGCAGTAATTTAAATTCTTTACTACCCTATGGTGAGTAGATCTAAAGCTTTTCATCCAGTCCAGGCACTGGCAAACCAGCATGAGCACCACTGGGACCGGCATATTTGCAGCACTGGTTTGGAAACCCACTGAAAAAGACCCAAGCTGAGCGACAACTCATCAGAAAAGGGCAACGCACAGAATACGTGTATGATTTTGCTGCCATTTTTACTCCTTTTGAAGGACATCCTAGGACATGTGGGCAGAACCAGTGACTATTAGCAGCTGACCTGGAGCTGCCGGAGGAGCAATGAGTGAGGCGATGGGAGTTAGGAGCTACAGGCGATGGGAGTTAGGAGCTACAGAAGTGGCTTCCCAAGTCATGGACCCACAACAGATGTCACGTGTACCTTTGCATACCAAGGAAAAGACAAGACCTTGTGCCATCCTAACAAATTTTCTCCAAGAATTGGAGAAAGTTCTCCAAAGAATTTTCAGGATTTCCACAGATTCACATGAGGCATTTAGGATTAACGCTTAGTTAATCCATTTGCACATATTCAGCTGAAGCTGGGGCAAACCTCAGGAAGGTACAAGCAATCACCTACCAAAGTCCTGTGCAAAAACCTGGACCGCTGGCAATGGTCTTCACTTTCAAGTGTTGTCAGTATAATAGTAAATTCATAGAAAAGGTTCAATTCAAGATTATTTCATCCTTTTGTATGTTTTTAATGTGGTTTCTTAAGGAAGCAAGGCCTATTACAACACAATCCATCTATTGGTCTTTCTGTCCTTTATCTCTCTCTTTTTTTTTTTTTTTTTAAGATATTAGTTCCCTGGAACTGAATTTGACAGAATAAGAAATATTATAAATAGCCCATATTAAAGCAAGAAAAGCCTCAGTTAGAGGTTAATCGTCAGTAGAAAATCCTATCCAGAAGATGCAGAGCTATTGAAAAAACAGAAACCTCTCCTATGCACACATTTGCTCGGAAAGTAAGTTAATATATTACTGATCTACTCAGCAGAAAAGCAAGCCCCTATTGCACAGACAATCCCTGACACGTAATGATCAAAAGCTAAATAGACGTGACCAAAGGGTAGAAAAAAAAAAAAATCAGCAGGAACATAATACCGACTACAAACCTTCCTTAAACCTAGGATTTCTGCAGGGGAGCACAGAGACCCCCATCACCTGCTTTCTCTTCTCTGGCCCTTTCAGAACAAAGAAGAGATTGTACTTACATGTGGTTCAACTCTAATTCCTCCCAGCTGCTACCTGACAACTTGGATTTAGTTCAGGTTGGGTCCAGATTGTTCTAAATCAGCCCCTTCCTACAGCCATATTTGTCTCCATTCTCTTCTTCCAAACCTCTGTACCTTCCACCAACCGCAGCACTGCTGAAAGAGATCATCTTCCCAGAAAATTCGCATACAAAACTATCATGTCCCCCTTATCTAAAACCTTGAATGCATATGTCAGATCTGGCAGGAAACTTGTTGTGATATAGTCATTTTAAAATAGAAAATGTAAGCTTATGCTTTGACCTAAAACATTTCCCTTCCTCCACAGCTGAAAAAAAACCAAATCCAGGAAAATCCAAATCCTTTCCCTTGGCCTGATCACTTCACAGTTACTTTACTCTGTGTTGGTGAGAGATTCCTCTTCTACCTTTCAAAAAAGCTCAGGCTTTTCTTGGGAGCCTGTTCAAAATAGTATGATCAGGGAGAAACGAGCAGTTGCTCAGTAATTTATGTTGAAGTACATAACCAGCATGCTCGGCATTTGTAGTTGCATTTTCAGAACAGCAGACGTGAGAAACATGCAGCCACTTCTGCCTCTCAGAATTTCCTGACACCCAAACTGGCGATTTAATGGATGGGGTTATGACATCCAAAAATCAATATCCAAAGCACTTTTCCCATCACTTGTGTAGGATACCGCTTCCAGCCCGCTCCTGCAGTTTCCAAAAGAGCCTGGTTTCACAAAACCCCACCACTAGCGGTTTTAATTGCAAAGCCCATGTGTTTCCCACCAAGAGCACCAAAGGTGCGCCAAACACAACAGCTACTCCTGCTTCAGCTCTTGGTTCCATTCACGCTCTCAGCTTGATTATTGCCTGAAAATCATAAATTGACTCGTTCGGTGGAGACGATTTGCCGTCTTCTCCAAAAGTAGGGGAAAGCTCTCCCATTCAGGCTGAGACCAGCTTTGCCAACCAGCCTCAACACCGGAGCTCCCGATGCTTGCTGGCGCACTGGCACAGCCTGGGTACGCTCAGGCTCCAGGTGAAGCTGGCTGAAATATCTGGGAAGCACACCAGGAGGGGTTAACCCTTGTTATGCTTATGACAGATTACGGATTACTCAACCATGCTGAGGACATCTCACTGAGATCCTCTCCTCTGCCATTTGGGAATCCAGATTCCTGCTCTTTCACGCAGTAGTGACGTTGGGTTCACCCCAAGGTCTCCAGCCAACATTTTCTTTCCTCGCGCTGCAAGGCAGCCTGCTGTGCACCATTAACCCATCTGCCTTCTGTCCTGCATCCCAAGGGTACCTGGCAGCTTTTCAGTGGTAACATATGTAGAGCTTGTAGGGCCAACTTCTGTCCTCAGATGCATGTGTCCAGCCCCCATCAACTTTGGTTGGAATTTTATGCTTTAATGCAAGAACAAATTTTGGCTGTCAAACAGAGGCACTTTGGGACGCCGACGGATGATAGATGGTAAAAAATGTAAACTATTTTAGTTACTATATTTTCAGTCACCATTTTATTGCCTATTGCGTTTAACTTTGGAAGAAAGGCCATACATACAAACATTCCCTACCTACATACATCAACTGGTATTCAGCGGTAGAAACATAGGGCTTCTGGATCTAAGCCTTGAAGGTTTGGATGCTTCAAGCTGTACTTCCAAGCCTGTGGGTAGGTACTCTGCAGAGCAGACTGATAGTTAGAGGCTTAGAGTACCCCAAACTTCATTGTGTTCAATGACAAGACAACCATTTAGCTCATCCAAATGCTCACATTATGCTTCACCACCTCATGCATCATGTGGCATTGGACTTCAATCTGCTGTTTTCCAAAGTACACCGATACAAAAGCCTGAAAAAATGTCATTTATACAAGGCCCCTCTGAGTTTTAAGCGTTACTGAATGTGACTATTATAGCCAAGATACCTGTTTCACTTCTTAACCTCTAGGATAAAGTTAAGATTTTACTTTATCTATTAACTTAAACAGTCCATTGAAATATAGATTGAGAGGCCTGAAGGTAAGCTTCGGAGTTTAGAAATGTTGTCTACAGCCCTTTATGACATAACGTTAATTATCATAAAAATAAAAATGAGAAGAATTTATGGAGCCGTTAGCAGAAGCCTTCTGCGTGCCAACAGAGTGGTGGAATTAACTATTGAGACTGCGGTGATGGCAACTCACAAACACTGATTATTCCTTTACAGCCTGGAATTTAGCCAAGGTAAAGCAAATTTAAAGGTAAGTTGTACAGTCATACTTTTCTTCATTCTAATTCATGCCACCTTTAGAAAACCGCATAGGATTCTTCATGACTGTATTTCACCTCTTTGTTCTATAATTAGGCAAAAGAAAGCAGAATGGGGAAAAAACGTCAGCGTATGCAATATAATCATAATTTTCTGCCTGAAGACAAAAAGCGCAAAGGAGAAGAGTATATACACACACACAAATAGATCACTTCTATGGAAAGCTCATTAGAGAACTTATAACATCTCATTAAAAATAACACAGGTAAGAATTGTCAGGGAAATTTGGTCACCAAGTTACATCGAAGGGACTGCCATCTCCCTTTATTCTTGGTACACGAGCTCTGTCGAGCCACAGTGCCCGCAAATTCGCGGTGTTCCTGGGGCATTACAGATAAACTGCCTGAGAGATGCCACTGCTTGCAGAAAAATAAGCAGTGAGCGACACTTAGTACAAAGCCAAAGGTTTGGCCCCTAAAATAAGACAACCAAGAGACAAGGCACACACCAAACCCCCAAATCTGTGTCTGATTTTGGCCCCCAGGGGTAGCACTGAGCAGAAGATAACCTTCGGAGCCAGAGAGCAAGGCTGGCACAAGAACAACGATGGCCCAGCCAAGCACGTGAGCTTCTTGGAACAGCTGAACGTTATGGAGAGGAGGGTGAGCAAGTCAAGGGGACGGCGAGGGATTATACGAGATGGTTCCTTGCGGTAACAGAGCGCTGGACTTTAGGAAGTTCTTCCCCCACCAAGCTGCTGAGTTACGGGAAAGCGATGCATGCAAAGCACATCTGACTCTGCTCTCCCGTGGCAATGAGAAAAGGGTCATAATACAAGGGAACCTGCGAGTATTTTCTCAATCAGGTATCTTCAGTCTTCTCAAGAGGGAATACTGATTTTGCTGATTAACATGAATATATAATAGGCTCACATTTACAAAGCAAAACATTACCTCCCTGAGAGGAGGAAGCTATTAGAATGCACTTATAAACCATAGCAAGTGATAAAGCAGTTTACAGTCCACTGTGCTAATGAGGTGCTCAGCTGGCAAAGTGCACCATCACGCTTACAAATCATTTGTTTCAGTGACACTTCAGATAGCAATTTACAAAGAAGCAAGCATTAAAACCATAACCATCACCACTTCATCATTTTTAACTCCGGAGTTTCAGGAGCTGTGCAAGTCGCGGCAACAATAAATGTTAGCGGCATAGTAATGGTGGATTATTCTTTTCACCATGCAAAGTCATTTGGGTGTCAGGAGCTTGTAGATTTTTGACACTAGAGTGTCGAGAGTTCAGTAACCTTCTTTCCATAAAATGAGCATACCAATTAAACTAAATAGCATCACAGCAGATCTGTAATTTGTAATTTTAGGGTCTGTTCAGAGGAAAGACAGTGTAGGTCAATGAACAATTGAAGGTCCGTGGCTCAGTCACCTCTAGTTCATTTGTCACCTCCGTAATGAGCAGTACAGAGCAGGAGGAGATAGGGAAGGGCAAGAAAAGCTGCTTTGGAAGGTACAACTTTTTAAAATTACTAATGAGGAAGGAGCAGCGCAGTTCCAAACCTGAACCTGCAGACCTGCTTGCAGGGGAAGACTTTGGAGAGACAACCCCTGGCTCAAGGAAGAAAAAGATGGGAGAAGCAGCCAGGACACAAAGGGTAGCAAAGAGTCCTAGTGATGTGCATTACTTCAGGCTTCCCCTGCACCCTCTGCTTTTACCTCCCTTTTAATCTATTAATTCTCACCTCTGCACTTCCATAACTTCAGTGACGACTTAGCTCTGTCTTCCTCTCACGCTGCTAATAGACCTCTATATAATAACCAAGTCAAAACTTCTGTGACTTCAGGTCACAGCCCCGAAAGTGAAACTATTTGAGTTTCATTTGAATATTACTTTAATAACCTCATTTCTGCTGCCCTTAAGATTAGTCATGCTCTAAGCCGCTGGCCTCTTCACCTTTTCTTACTGAGAGATGAAGAGAAGGTTTATTTTCCTGCAGGTTTCACGGGGCTCAGCAACATGTTGCACTTTTAATTTCTCAAGCCTCAGCTGGAGCAGCACTTCTGCAGTTCACCCAGCAGCAAAACACTTAACCAGAGCAGCTACCTCACCAGACTACTTACAAAACTTCAGTAGTTATTATCTTGTGAAATACTTTATGAAATTTAAATGCAAGGCACGAGAAGAAGCAGAAAGAAGGCACCACCAGCCAAGCAATGGCCTGGAACCATGCAGGTGCCCAGCCCCAGGTGCTGAGATGGAGCATACCCAGCTCGCATGGACATCTGGCAGAGGAGGCTCACCCCTGCTCACAATATGCCCACAAGCATATTAGAATTATGCCACCAGCAAATATTTTCTAGAAAAAGCAGCCCCACTTTAAACAGACATTTGCAGTGAGATCGCTTTGGCACGTAAGACAATTTTAACAGCAAGCCATGGGGAGTTAAAGGGGATCCAGGACGGAGGCAAGTCCAAATTTCTGGATCAGGCCCCCAACAACTTCATACTCTGCCTCCCGCTCGGAGCACAGCACCATTAACGCACAGCAGGGACTAATCACTGCTGGAAACTTCCAGCAGTAAGTGGTCGGCTCTGCTGAAAGCAAGGTGGGATTTCCACTACTCTAAATACACCATGGAGCACAATTTGGGATCCGATATTGCAGACGACAGAGATAAGGCATAATCACAAGCCATAACTTTTGTCTGCTCATGCAAGCATTGGACCAAGTTTATTTCCTTGGTCAACAAAGGAAGAAAATTTAATGATAACAATCTTCACCTGCTTGCTATTGATGTGCACACACTGCAGCTTTACTCAAGCCCCTGCCCAGGCTCTGTGAAGGGATCTCTGGCACCAGGCACCACTGCACAAGCTGCCTTGAAAGGATTACCTGTCATCCAGGTGCAGACTACAGCCGTCTGATGAGTCAGCAGAGAAGGTTTTGGGTTGGCAGCTCCGGCAACAGGTGACACAGATGTTCCTCCATGGTCTCGGAGTGAAATCCAGCCACCATGGATCTATGTTCACAGGCAGGTACGGCATCAACAGCATCCAGGGGCCAGCAATAGCAGCAAAAGACAACGAGGCATGACACTAATCCTTGGAAACCCTTTTCTTCTTGGTGGCTTTTCAAGCAGGCTCAGGCTCCTCAAGGAAACAGTGCATGGCAGCAAGGTGAGGGCTTCAGTCTTCAGGTTCCCCCGAGCACCCAGCCAGGCTGGAAGAAGCAGAGACACCAGTCCAGGGCCAAGCTGCCACAGCAGTACCTGCAAGAGGTATCACTGTGTTTTAGTGCGAGGCAGGGAAGCGGTCTCTGGCCATACCCACTCCCAAGCTTTGGTTTAGAAGCTCCTCTGCCACAGACTTGAGCCTACTGCCCAAGGACTAGACTAGGAGCCCCAGATCCTGCCAGTCACAAGTACTTTTCACTCAAAACCAGTACCACAGTACGAACTGATACCATGAGCTCCCTGGGATGCCTCTCCTTCGAGCAAATACACACATGAAAAATGCAGATGGCCACCACTTGGGAGGAACTTCTCTCCATACCCTTTAACAGCAGCCAGAACTTATCCCTTGAACACTTGAGCTGAAGCATAAACATCTTCACACTGCTGTCTTGCAAGCAAAGGATGCAAACACCTCTACCTGCGCCACCTTTGCCTTGTACGCTGCTGTTTGCTCATATTTGAATTACTACTACGCTCTCTCCATTTGCTCTGGGTCTCATGGTCTTTCCTTATTGTTTACCCAATAAGCCATTTCTTTCAGATTTAATTTAATTGAGTCAGTAACAACACTGAGACTGTATTGCAATAAAAGCTACGTACAGCCCACTCGCACATGCGGGGCCTTAGGACCTTGCTCATACGTAATTCTTAGGTTCAAAAGACCTGCCATGTAAAACGCGCACTGAGAAAATTATGCAATTGCATAATTCAAGAGCAAGAAAACCTAGTAAAATTGGTGAGCAGGTTGTGTTTTCGTATTAGTTCCCAGCTCTGTGGTGTTTCTTTATAGAGCTGGGCAGAAAGGAGAGCAAAAAGGTCTTCGGCCCTCATAGCTTCTTTTCCCCAAATGCCCTTTGCTAAAGCCTCAGGTGCTTAAAGGTGGAGAAGAGAAAACATTCAGGCTCTTCCAGGGATGCTCGCTCTCCCACTCACACAATAAACTTGTCAATACAGTCAGAAATAACACGCTGAAACTCCAAAGAGAAATTGAGGGAAGTCATGCAAAACCAGTTCTCTGTTCAACCAGATTCTCTTACATTAAAAGGCTCTATTCGCAGAAACGATACAAAAAGCAAACAGGTAGACAGCGTTCTGTCATCACACCTAGTAGAGATCCACAACACGCCGTCAAACAGGCAACGGCGCAGCATTCGTACGAGGTGCAGCTTTCCCCGGGACGCCCTCATCCGCGGAACGCCTCGGGAGCTGCACCGGGGAGCGCAGCAGAGCAGGGGGAGGCATCTGTGCACATCCATCCCGGGTACCTGCACCTGCCCAAAAAAGCCCTGCCTCCTGCAAGGACACACGGTAACTTCTGCACACTGCTGCCCATATACATAATTCTTCCTATGCCAAGAAAATTGATCCCTTCAATTATAAATCAGTTAAGTAGAAGTGTCTTTGCATTCTACGACCCGTAACACAGCGGGGATGTTGAAAACCAAAGCACCGAGGCCAGCTGATCCCTGTGTCCCACAGGCTACTGGACAGCAATATGCTGTTGTCACATGCAGAGGAGCAATCCAGCTATAAAAATAACTTATGCTTCTATTCAAATGACCCTAGAATACTGTCAGCCGTACCAAAGAAGGACAAAAATGTTTATGCGTAGACCTTTCATTGTCACAAACATCTCAGACAGTTAATCCACAAGTTAGTGTAGGCCAGGGAAGATTTCCCAACCGAAGGCAAAAGGAAGAGGAAAAGCAGGCACGGGGAACGCGATTATCTGAAGCCAGACATCGGAGTAACACCGCTAGCCAGACCCAAACATGTGGCCACTTGAAGCAATCAAGACCCCAATTTTTCAATTTCATTTAACACACTGTATTTTCAACAGTCTACATTTTGTTAGAAATATTTTGTTACACCAATACAGATAAATTAGAAATAAAATTACCCCAGAGATTAATGCTGTATACAAGTAGAGAACAGGAGATGTTCTGTAGCAGAAATTTCAAACAACCTAACAGGAGGACAGGACTTAAAGAGCCAACTGGTTGGATTTTCAGAGTATAACCTGTTTGATAAGGAAAATTACTCTTAAGCTTTTTTTTTATATATATACCTCTGCGATATCTGGCACTGAACGCTGTAGAAGAAGGGTCCTGGACGGGGTGGGCAGCAGGTCTAACCCAGGGTATTCTTGTCCTTGCCTGGTTGAGATGGTGCTGCTGCTGCCTCCCCAGCCCCACGCCTGGCTGTCCGGATCCCTGCACAAGCCCCAGTGTAGTCCCAATTTATGCCACTTTGCAGGGCAGCCGTGGCAGAAAGCGATAGACCTGCAGTATAAAATGGCAACAGTAGGAATTAAAGAATATTTTGCATCCTCTTTTGAGCATCCTCTTTTCAGCCCAGAAGCCAACCCTACCCTGGGCTGCATCAGGAGAAGCGTGGCCAGCGTGGAGGGAGGGGATTGTGCCCCTCTGCTCTGCTCTGGGGAGACCCCCCCTGGAGCCCTGCGTCCAGCTCGGGAGCCCTCAGCACCAGGAGGACATGGACCTGTTGGAGCGGGGCCAGAGGAGGGCTACTAAAATGATCCAAGGGGCTACTAAAATGCTCCGAGGGCTGGAGCCCCTCTGCTCTGGGGCCAGGCTGGGAGAGTTGGGGGTGTTCAGTCTGGAGAAGAGGAGGCTGCGGGCAGAGCTGAGTGCGGCCGCTCAGGGCTTCAAGGGGGCCCAGAGGAAAGGGGGGGACAAGCTTTTTAGTAGGGCCAGCTGGGACAGGACAAGGAGTAATGGTTTTAAACTAAACCAGGGGAGGTTTAGACTGGATGTAAGGAAGAAATTCTTTCCAGTGAGGGTGGTGAAAGCCTGGCAGGGGTTGCCCAGAGCGGGGGTGGAGGCCCCATCCCTGGGACCATTCCAGGCCAGGTTGGACGGGGCTGTGAGCAACCTGATGTGGTTCAAGGTGTCCCTGCTCCTGCAGGGGGGTTGGGCTGGGGGACCTCTGGGGGGCCCTTCCAACCCAAAACATTCTATGATTCTATAACTACTTATTTTTCCCTAGGGACTACCTGCTAAGTACAGTTAGAAAGTGTCGAAGCTCCATGGTTTTGGCGTGCAACGGATCGTCTAAAAGTTAGGCACTTTACATCAACACACTGCGGACATTTGGCCTACAAACATAACTAAATGCATCTTCAACTCTTATTAAGGGTAAGGGGTGTGCAGTGAGGACCACCTGCATAGCCAGGGGAGCAGAATTAGTTTCTAAGGTGCTGACCTAAATAGATCATTTAAGCTTAACATAAAAGATTTGTTTCGGATATAATTGATCTGACTTGTACTGACAACACGGACAGCCTCTGCCACAACGCATGGTTCATTCAAACTGATTGGCAGGCACCTCATTTTACTCAAGTTACCCAGCTCAGACCATGAAGGATTGGGCTGTCAAAACCTTCGACATCCAATCCTCAGTGTGTGTCAATGGCAGTAATGTAAATGTATATTTACGTTGTGACATTTTAAAGGAGGGCAGGTGAAGAAGAAGAAGAAAAAGTCTAGATGAACCATTTCACAGCCTCCCAAAACCAGAGATGGTTGCATCGAACAAACCCTAACACTCCGTGGAAACCTTCGGCTGAAATAACCGTCCTATCTTGCCTGTGTTTGTGTAAGAAGATCCTTAATCTTGGCAAGGGCTGCAATATTTTTACTATTCCCTAACGCTTAAGCCCACCAAACAAGGATCAAAAAAAATCAAGCCTTAGGATGATGCTGAACTTGCAGCATCAGCAGTACCTCGTGTTTCTTGAACAAGCACCTAACGCACTGGAGTGAAGCTGTCACCCTGGCTCCTATCAAGAGGACCAAACACCTCGCCATGCACTTGGCAGCAGAGGATCCCTGGACGATGCCCAGAAAGATAAGCAGCTATCAAATGTGAGCAGGCCCTGGGAAGTCGATCGATCGATGAATCAATAGGAGCATGTGGGGAAAGCTACTGCAGACGAGGAATTGTGGTGAAGCTATTGCAGGAGAGCTCCTCGTCCGCAGTGCGGCTCTGCGGAAGCACTATGCACAGATTCCCCGGTGGCACCGAATACCTGGGCAGCCAGACAGGTCGTGAATTTAATCGAACCTGACCTATGCCTGTCATTAAAACACCAGTAAAGTTTCCAGGAAAAAAAATTATCTCCCAACAAGAAAGAGTTTGCCCTGTTTCACAGCTCAGATTAGTTTGTTAATCCAATTAAAACTGTGCATTTCAGCAATATTTATGAAACATTTGTAGTGAAGACAACGACTTATTTTATGGCGAGAAGAACTATCAAAATTTAAAGCCACTTCTTGACACTGGAGATGCTTTACTGCAGGCAAATCTGCTGGACTGCAGATCGTGGCTTAAGCTCTCTAACAGCTTTCTACGGGGAAAAGGCGAATCTGCAAGGAAAGCATATAGGCATGGGAGTGGGTAGGATGTGAATTATGTGCTAATACCTTAGAACTCTGGAACTACTTTAGCCTGAAGAAGAAAAGACTGAGAGGGGATCTAATGAACATGCACAAATATCTCAAGGGTGGGTGTCACGAGGACGGAGCCAGACTCTTCTCGGTGGTGCCCAGCACCAGGACAAGGGGCAATGGGCACAAACTGAAGCAGAAGAGGTTCCAGTTGAATGTGAGGAAGAACTTCTTGACTTTGAGAGTGCCCGAGCCCTGGCCCAGGCTGCCCAGGGGGGCTGTGGAGTCTCCTTCTCTGGAGATCTTCAACCCCCGCCTGGACGCTGTCCTATGCCCCCTGCTCTGGGTGAGCCTGCTTGAGCAGGGGGGTGGCACTGGGGGAGCTCCAGAGGTTCCTTCCAACCCTTGCCACTCTAGGATTCTGTGATTTAAGCAAAGGCAGCTTATATTTTCCCACCATGGAGATGTGCTCAATGCATTTCACCTTTTAAGCGTATTATATTTATATAGACGTATATGTGTCTCTCTATATATCCACATATGCGTAGAGGACATTAAAGGACAAATAATCTCTCCCCACTATATCAAAATTCAACTGTTCCATCAACATAATTTAATTCCGAGCTACACAACATCATTTAGACAACCGTTCAAGTCATGATTTAAAGACTTCAAGTGATGGAGAAGCCATCGTACCCCGAGGTAAATTATCCCAACAGTTAATTGCATTCATTGTTAAAACTGTGCACATTATTTTTTCTCAATTCATCTTGCTTTGGCTTCCAATCTGTGACTCTTGACCCTTTAACCCTGAGAACTTGCCTGAGCCGACAAAGACTGACGTCTGCCTTCCAGCACAGATGAGCACCAAATTCAAGCAGAAAGACAAAATTATCAGAATACGGCAAAAAGCTTCTTTCTGCCAAAATAATCTTCAATGGGTTCTGTAAAATGTATGAATAAATAGCATCAAAATGGTTGGATTTGAGGGTTTTTTTCCCCCGTCTTATATGGAGTTTAGGAATCATTTCGTCTTCCTTCATGATTCAATGTCATCTCTTTACTGGAACCAAAAATCTCCTCCACTGTTTTCACTAAAATCCCTTTTTAAAATCCCATCACCAAATTGGAAGGAAGCTTGGGCTGATTTCCCTGCCTCTGGTAATGCTAATCCCTGTCTGGATATATCGCTAATTCATCAGTGCCAGCGACGATTTAGCCTGGAGGGTCACAGAACTACTTCCAAAGAGCATATTTTTTTCTTTTGCCCTGGGTGCAGAACAGATTGCGCCGGACAGCAACATTTCCCAAAGCTTTCCCAGGATGGGAATTGACTGGCTCCTTCCGAGGTACGTTTAACTTTCTCTCGTATCCTCAACATACGCTATTTTTTTTTTTGGAACAAAGTGGGAAGGTTTCCAACAAGTCTGTAAAACATATGTTTGTTTGCCCCGTAGTATTACCCTGCCCACTTGGATCCTGGATAGGAGAAAGAGCTTTTGTCTAAAACGGGAAAAGAAACAAACTCCCTTCTGTCAGTAGGAGGAGGTTTGTCGTGGGTGGCTGATGAACAGTTTTGTTTGAAGCCCCTAGTTAAAAATATTGGCAATGCCACCTTTGTGCTGGGTGGTTCCTGGTAATGAGATATTTTAGAGAGAAGGAGAAAAGAAGGATTTGCTATGAAAAATTACAGGTATCAAAACCACAAGGACTTTTATCAGCTGCCGTAAAGTAAATAGGCGTGGGTTCAATTTGGGAACAGCTCCAAATTTACTGTTTGGCCCTTGAAGTTTTCTGTTTCTTTTTTTAGGGTGCTGTATTGTACTGTCTGTAAGGCAAATATGAAGAACCATGTGACAGTGGATGGTGCGTAGGAGAGAATAAATGACTGCATAATGTTTCCTGGTGAGGTTTCTCTACTAATTACCACTTTTTTTTTTCCCCCTTTGTTTTCTCCAACTACATTGTTCCAGGATAATGACATTTTCTCTTGCAAAAGTTTCCATGACAGTTTCTTTTTAAACAATGCAGGAAAATATGTATTTTAAAGCTATTATTATCCAGAATTGATGCACACAACAGAAAGTTCAGTTTGGCTTCTCTGCAATTCAACTTCCAGCACTCTAGGTGGAAAATATTATTATATAATTTACTTTAAAAAATAATTTAAAAGAGAAGGCAAAGAAGAGTCCCCAATAACAAAACAACCTGCGACAATTATAGATAAAAACAAGTTTCTGATACTGTATGCCAGATGCCACTACGATCAGACCCGAAGGGTTCTGGGATTATATTTGAACAACAGAAAACCATCAGGAGAGCCGGTAAGAAAGCTGCGATCACCTTGTTGAAGGCTGTCACCAGCTCACCAATATTTCAACAATCCTAGGACTTGTGTCTTGTCTTGTCCTTAATAACGTGATCTCGGCCGGTTGTTTTTACTTGAGCTGCTCGGGATAGGTATTGTTTTCTTCATCTGCCTGAAGAAATTACTTTAAATCGGTAAATAAAGCAAAACTTGATTGACATTTGGGTATTTCCAGATTAATGTGGCTCCAAATTCCAACAGCTTTGGAGCAGTGCTTTTTTAGCACAGATACATATTCCCATTGCCAGCAGGGTCTCCACGCTTTCATGTGCAGTATTGGCTGTGACTTTCATGCTCTAGCACATTTTTCTTTTAATTCTTTTAATAGCAAATGATAACTGATGCCTCAGTTCCCTGATAAGGAGGGATTCCAAGGTGAATGCAGCAGAAAAACAACTGCTTTTAGCAAGAAGTTACATTCTACTATTTGAGCGACATGAAAGATGAATATTGTACTTTATTAGCTAACTCCACCCACTCCCAAGACATTTGCAAACAGACGTATGTTCTCAGCAAACGCCAGATAATTTCAGGCAGATCTCTATTTGCTGTCTGTTCTGTTCTTCCAGCACATGCTGAAGAAGGAAAGGTTAATACCAGAGGTTACCGCAAACTAAATAGAAAATAGATTGAGTAACACTTTGAAATATTCAATCCAATAGAAGACAGCGCAGTAACATGAATGCATTAACTACTCTTGGGATAGCAGCCTCAGATACCAAGCTAGGTGATGATTTGTCTGTGCTGCAGCCTTATTCCAGTCCCTGATGCTACAGACCAGGCAGTCACTGTCCTTAGATTTGCAGACAGGGTTTTGCTGTATTTACCCTACCAGTCTTGTCAAAGAAGTAAAGAGCTGTGGATAGGCAAGTCATAAATTTACTTTCCTCTTCACCAGTGTCAGCAGGATATATAAATTACCGTGTTCCACCTATGGACTGGAGTGCTTCACTATCACCATCTCCTTTGAGGGAGGCTGGGAAGATGGGAATCAGGTGGAAGATAGATGGTCTCAACATCAGTGAGAAGCTGGCGTGTTAAGAGCATCCTAGCTCTGCCATGGGAAGAACCAGCACTTTCTGCTTAACTCTAGTTGCACAGATCATTCTCTTAAAGACAGTGAAATGCTCAGACCTTAGAGTAGTGGGGACCACGAAAGCAGCTTCGGAGGAAAGAGAAGGGGGTTGTTTGACGATGCACAGCATTTGACTCTGTGACAACCAGCTAGAAAGTTTGCAGCTTTGGACTTTGAAGTCCAACACTCAGATCCCCAGTGCAACATCTGAAACAGCCACACGGAGCATCGCCGGTTGATCACGGCCTCTCTCTCCCCCCAGCACGCAGCTTTGAGGATGCCATGCTGGGAAGCCCAGTGGAGGACCGCTCCACTACCGCCATCAAAACCAGCAGCTGAGGGGTCAGCAAAAGATAGTCCATCCAACACCAAACCAATAAAGATGTCTTGCAACACAGCCTGCCCACAGCAAAGGACATATTCTGGCAGAGATGGGTCTCAGAGGCAGGGGATCACCACTACAGAGGTAAGCCAGCACTGCCAGCGTTTTTTTCAACAGGCAAAAAGCAACGGCATCTTTAAATTATTATGCTTTGAACCTGCTATAAAGGTGCAGTCGGTATGGTGCATCGTCCTGAGCAATTCAAGAGAAAAAGCAAGAGCCACTGCTCCAAATATTGCTCCAGCAGAGGACAGGCCGTTCGGAAGCGTCTGCCAGTCCAGCCTATGCTTTCTCGCTTGGTGCATCATCTGCCTGAAAACATATGGATTAAGAGCTCTAATGCATGGTCTGGAGATGAACGTGCAAAAAAACCCCTTTCGTTTCAGGATGAATATCATCCCCAGCTGATTTTCTGTGATGTATTCATAGACATCAAACAAAAAAAGCCCTTCAGAATCCCTTCACTTCAGAAAAAGATTTTTTTTTCTTGGATCTTTGTTTCATTTTGCTTTTTTTATTTTGCTGGGGTTTGTATGCATGAGTATGCATTTTTATATGCGCACCTCTATATGGCAGAGGAGAAGTGAGGATTCCTACCAAAAAAGAAAACTTTTTACTCTCTTGTACTGGAGAATATTTCAGGAGCAACTCCGAGAGATAAGAGAGGGAATTAGAGCAGCTGCCAATGGGAGCTGCAAATACTTCTGTAATAGCCGAATTACCGCTTTTGCTGGAAACTTCCAGCTGTGCAAAGGCTTGGGATCACGCTGCAAGTGACTTCGGTGTTTGTGAAGATGCATCCAGCAAAAGGTGCCAGTTTGGCAGTGACAGGCTGCTCCGCAGTGACCACCACCCACGGGGGGGGGGGGGGGGGGGGGGCGGGGCTTACGGTTTCCCCAACCTCAGCCCTGCGCCACAAGATGTTGAACACGAGATGTGTCTGCTAGGTACAAACTCTGCGACTCCTGTTCAGAAGTAGAATCATAGAATTACCAAGTAAGGAGAAAAAATTGGGAGGGCTGAAGCACCTCTTTAAAACACACTGAAATCCTCCGGCTTCTTTTGAAAATCCCATTTTATCAGTATGGCTGTATGTCCCCCTCCCCACTTGGGAGATTTTCACCTCCTCGTTTCTGGACGAGGCCATCCTGCCAATTCCCTGACATTCCAGTGTGCCAGGAAACCGCTGCCCGGCATTTCTATATTCAGAGAATGCTGCTCGGATGGGAAATGTCTCTCCCTCAGCCTGCAGAGCTGCAACCCTCACCCAGTGCCAGGCCCTGCCATCAGATAGCTCAGAAGCATCCAGACATCATTCCCTGGCAGCAAATTCCAGGGAGACCCAGGAGGAAGAGGGAATGAGGTCCCACACTCCCCCCCTGGGCTTGGGGCAGGTGCCCCAACCCTGCTGATTTAGAGCCCTGGCTTAATCTGAACCAGCCCTGCCTGGATTTCTAATTTCTCCTCCAAATGTTGCTGCTCTGTGTAGCTACAGCTTAAGAAAAATTCAATTCAGAGCACTCTAAAGCTTGTGGTTTAACAAGCAGACACCATTTTACAGACTACCCCACAATGCTTTCATTAATCTGAGTATTCACATTTGTGTGCATTTTTGTGGACCGAGCATAAAAAAAGAGTAACTTGAAAAAATGCTGGACACTAGCCACTGGCACCTCCCGACTTTTCTAATAGGACAGGTTTTCCTTTGCTTTTGTCCTATATGGGATTCAAAGATGAGGCTTAGTTCATTTTTTTTAAGAGGAATGAAAAACTGCATGGGTGGATGCCCTGTGGATCACCAGAGCATTGTTTTTTCTATGCATGCACATGCACGTTTCTCTAATACTGCGAGCATGCAAGCTAATGCAAATTATTAATTGCCCATTCTCTGTTTTACATGCCCACGCCTGGCAGACTATAGGTCACGGTAAAAGCATAAAGCAAAAAAAGATGAAAGGTGCATGTTGATTACCACTCCGAATTGAACAGGCTGCTGATCGGTGGGACCATAATACCTCATAAAGATGATAATGATTCTTCCCCCTCCTTTTCCATCTTCATAAACAAGCTCAATTCCATCAGGTTGCATGAAGGGCTTGAAGAACAATGAACAAACATAATCAAAATTCCAATATGTTTGCATTAAGACTGAAATGAGCAGTGACATACCTGCGCTGTTTAATGTCTATGCCTTGTGCCCTGGAGTAAAGAAAAAAGATACATCTTTCTCTTCAAAAAATGAAGAGGAAGGGCAATTAATGATTCAAGGTTTCTTCTTACTAGTGACCAGACTTGACGCCCAGTCCAACAAACTGGAGCTGGGTATCTGCTATGTGTTGCTGTCACCAGGTCACCATGGCCCAGCTTTCTAGCTTATGAATTTCCACGGAGAAACCAATACAGTATTTTGCAAAGTAGATGTTAGCTGGAGTTTCTGCTTTACGATCTGTTCTAATCACAAGCTGAATTAATCACTGATGTCCCTCTCACAGCATTCCTTCTGTGAAATTATATTTCTCATCACTGAAGGCAAATTCAGCCCCCAGCACAGGAATCAGTCTTGAATCATAGAATCGTTTAGGTTGGATCATCAAGTCCAACCGTTAACCTAACCCTGCCATCCCACCACTAAACCATGTCGCTAAGCACCTCATCCATCCTTCTTTTAAATACCTCCAGGGATGGGGACTCGGCCACCTCCCTGGGCAGCCCACTGTCAGCCCACTGAATCCTCCACTGTTTATAGCTCCAAGCTGTGCCTTTCCTTCTCTGCTAGAATTCCCACCTGCCAAAGGACTCTGGCGGACAGTCCCTCCGAGCACCTCTCGAAGCGCTGGAGGAGGCAACACTGGTGAGTGTGGTCCTGGCACTGTTCCTCTCCAGCCTTCACGGACACCGGATGCTTGCCCTGTGTTTAGCAGCAGTGCTTCTACAGGCGCTTGTGCTTTTACACTCTCGCTCAACCCTATGCCTTAATTGCCATTCAGCTTTCAAGGTTGTCCCACGGAAGGCTGTGACTGTTTTGAAAACAGTTGGCCTCGGTACACCAACACTGAGAAGCCTATCTGCGAGACTTGGGCTCTCACCCTCTACCTGCCGTCTCTGAAACACCCCAGGTAAGGCTGAGGTTGCGACCGTCGATGGGACGGCGCCCAGCTCTTCGACCTACCTGCTCTTTATACCACTGCATCTCAGAAGAGATCCCTCCTGCCACCAGCCCTAAACATTCATGACCCACCGGCCTCTCACCAGCGCCACAGCCCTGTATGCTGGGAATCCTTCCTCAGGCTCTCAAGCCTCTTCGAACGCTGACAAAATGCAATCGAGTCCCTCTTTTGTCGAGGCGGCTCCTGGAGCCTCTCTTCCCGGGCTCACCCTCCTAATGCTTCGATAAGCCTTGTAACGCTGCCTTTACACTCTGGTGATATTGTGAATATCCTTCTTTAAACCCACTGCCCAGTGCCGGACACGATATTTCAAATGAGGTTTTACAAAGGCTTTGTATAATGAAACCATTCACTCTCCTGATTTTAACTAATCCTCTTGCTTATTCACCGTAAGACCTGATTAGCTTCTCTTGCATCTGCCACACACTTGGATCTTTACCTTGTAATTATCACATGCTTTTATCCCTAAGTCTCCTTCCTTTGCTGTTTTTGCACATCTGTTATTCAAAGCACATTTTCCTTTCCTTCAAGCTGCCTCACCTTACCTGCAGATGCATTGCAATTTCTAGGACCATGTCCCAGATCTAAGGGTCGTCTTAAAAATGTGTTCACTTGACAGAATGGAAGGATTTTAAACAGAAACTCATCAACACTGCGTTGTCTTCCTGAGTCTGCAGACAGCCTACAACAATAACTCATTCCCTTCAGCACCACCTCACTTATTTCGATCATTTGTTGACTTCAAAGCTTAAATATGGTGATTTAAAGGTCAACGCTCTTAGCTAGTCACTTAACCATAATTTGAGCAGAATTTATTCTGTTAACGTACTTCTTTTCCATCTCAAATGGCCTCCCCAGAGGTCAGAAACCCCATCTGTCTCTACCCTTCCCAAACCTCCAGCTGCGATTTCACAGTTATAAATTGTCAATACAAACATTTTTGGCACATTGAGAAAGCTGAAGTGTTGGGCACAGCAAAACAAATATGATTGAAGGGTCTACAGCACTGATTATATTATCTAGTTGTCTATTGGGTTCATTACAAAATATCACGTTTATATCTAAACAAAACTACCCCATGATTCCCATTTGCTGCACTAGCAAGCTGCAGAGCTCAGGCTCCTGAACACAGCCCTCTTGGGGGTTGTGATGGGTTGACCCCGGCTGGACGCCACATGCCCACCAAAACCGCTCTATCACCCCCTCTTCAACTGGACAGGGGACAGAAAAATATATCAAAAACACTCATGGGTCAAGATAAGGACAGGGAGAGATCATTTGCCAGTTACCATCACAGGCAAAATAGACTGGATTTAGAGAAATGTTTAATTTATTACCAATCACATCAGAGTAGGATAATGAGAAATAAAAACGAAATCTTAAAACACCTCCCCCCCATCCCTCCCTTCTTCCCGGGCTCAACTTTACTCCCAAATTCCCTCCCACCTCCCCCCACAAGGGCAGAGTGGGTCAGGGAATGGGGTTGGGGTCAGTTCATCACACCCTGTCCCTGCCGCTCCTTCCTCCCCAGGGCAGGACTCCTCACACTCCTCCCTGCTCCAGCCTGGGGTCCCCCCCACAGCAGACAGTCCCCCACGCACTGCCCCAGCGTGGGTCCCTCCCTCCCACGGGGTGCAGTCCCTCAGGAGCAGACGGCTCCAGCGTGGGTCCCCATGGGGTCACCAGCCCGGCCAGCAAACCTGCCCCAGCCTGGGCTCCTCTCCCCACAGAGCCACAGGCCCTGCCAGGAGCCTGCTCCAGCGTGGGCTTCCCATGGGGTCACAGCCTCCTTCGGGCACCCCCTGCTCCGGCATGGGGTCCTCCCCGGGCTGCAGGTGGGGATCTGCTCCCCCGTGGGGTCCCTGGGTTGCAGGGGCCCAGCCTGCCCCACCAGGGGCTGCAGGGGAAACTCTGCTCCAGCATCTGGAGCTCCTCCTGCACTGGCCTGGGGGTCTGCAGGGCTGCTCCTCTCACACCCTCTCACTCCTCTCTCTCTGGCTACTGGTCTGCAACAGGGTTTTTCTCCTTCTTAAATATGTTATTCCAGAGGCACTACCACCATCACTGGTGGGCTTTGGCCTTGGCCAGCAGCAGACACAGGGAAAGCTTCCGGCAGCTTCCCACAGAAGCCACCCCTGTAGCCCCTCTCCCCCACTACCAAAACCTTGCCATGAAAACCCAGTACAGGGTTTCCATCATCGCTGCCTGCAGGGACTGTTGTCATCACCAGGGGTGATCTCTTCCACACTACAGACCACAGAGCTTCACTTGGTGACCCTGGCTGTAAGCCCAATAACCACTAACTGAACTCTAGTCTGTGTTTCAAAACAGCATGCAATATTCAAGCGAAGGCTACTACATGGGTAGTCTGAGAGGGGGTAAGTTACTCCAGTAGTTAATTACCCTCACTGTTAGAAACATGTGCCTTATTTCCACCTTCGTATCCTCTGTACAACACAGGAGTCTTTTTTGGTCGAATGTGCACATAAATACACATATACGCATGTACAGAGAAGACAGGCTCACAAACACCGTGAATATGAAAAACTGCGTAGCTGACAAGTTCTGGACATTGCCCATCTCTATGGAAAACGGTCCCAGCTGAGGGAGCTCTGAAGGCAGGACCCTGCCGAGTCCCGTTGCTAAGGTCGTCTGTAAAACCATCAGGCCAACAACCACCTACGCAGTGCGGATCCATTAAAGTGCAGCATAATTTAACTCAGCCTCAATTTCTCCTATAGAAAAGCGCAGATAAAATGATGATTATGCGACAGTCTGAGACAGCAAGGGAGAGCACTCAGGAGAGCAGGAGAGCCCTCAGTGTCTCACATTCCAAAAAAAATGCCCAAAAAATGGAAAGAAAAATCCTCACCGGGAGGATTTATATCCATTTCAGCAATGCAGTTGATAAATTATCAGCGGTTCATCCTTCAACTGTTAACTCGTTTATTCCCTCCAATGGCTGCATCAGATCAGGCAAGAGTTATTTTTAGGGACTCAACGGCAGGACGTGGTTGTCACTACCCGCTTCCTGCTCAGCAACGCGTTGCCTTTTCTCCAGGAACTGATCCAGAACTGTACTTGAAGGGAGTCAAGCCAGACGTTGGTAGCATTTTACGTGCCTTAAATAATGAACACGGGCTTTCGGTCACCGCTGTGGGACCTCGACGTTAGCTGAAGCCGTGCAGAAGCCAGCTGTGAGGGCCACTGCTCGGGTCACACCATTTACCTGGGAGCATCAAAATATGCAGCCGCTTGGCTGCATGCAGCTTGTTTGCTGCTGGCTACAGCCTTGGGCTGACCACCTCCTCCTCCCGTCACTCTTGGGTGAAATTGCACAGACAAAACGTAAAATAGAAAATGCAAATCACTGACTGGAGACAGGGCACTCCAGGCAACTTGTGATGAGGATTTCAGCCACCCTCAGGAGTGACCAACGTACGAACTCGCATGCCCGTGTAGCTCCAGGTCACCTCTGGAAACCAATTCAAGACAAACCCATCGACAGTTCTCCAGCGTTGCCATTGCTCACCCCATTGACCTCTGTTTTTAAGAAGGTTTCACAATAACTAGCTCTCAGCTGAACTGCACTTTGACATTTATTAGCTCCAACCAAACACACCCATTAGTCTCTGACAAAGTCTGCCTTTGACAAACCATTTAAGGAATGGATCAATGGCAACAGAAGCGAGTCGCCAGCGCAGAAAGACCTGGTGACCTGGGCACAGATGCTTTAACATGACCAATGGCTCAGCACAAGGCCATTTTCCACCAATCCAACCCAATACTGCAAGATCCAGCTGCATGGCAGGATTGTCTCCCCTGCAAACCGGCTCTTCCAGAAGGGCCTAGGGAGGGATCACGGCAGATAATCTGTTAAATGAGAGCACTCTGTACACCACTAGAGTGAATGATAGAAGACAACGATTAAGAATGTCAAAACTCAATAATCTTAGAGCAGAAGTGAAATCACCTTTGGGAATGGCTCTGGGGATAACGTGACCGTATACGATAACGCCACTGTGCTACCAGGCAGGAGGGGTACAGGAAAACTCTTGAAGGTGCAAACACAAGCCTCAAGGCCAATTAGAGACTAAGAGAAAAGCTGTAATACTCTACCTTGTCAGAAAGAAGATTAAGGGGTAAATAAGGATAACTAAAGATGACTCAAAATTAATAGAGGACTTCCCAGTTTAGCATGCAATATGTTGTGACAAGAACCAGCAGCTGGAAGTTCTGGCCACAAAAGGAAATTCAACTTAAAGTATGGTAGAAGTTTTCAAGAGCGACAGTAATGTAACCATAAGACCAGGCAAGCAAGGACTGTGGTGGGTTCTCTGTTGACAACATTCGTTCTGTTGGCATGGTACTTTGGGGGTTTTTTTGGTAATGTCATCTTTCACTTCAGCACACCTATTGAACTGGAAAAAAAAAATAATACCACGGCTATTTTGTACTCTGTCCTGCCCAGACACCGCTAACTGGGCATCAGTCCCTCTGGAAGAACTGTTTGATTTATACAGATAACTCTTTAGAAAAAATAAATCAGAGTAGGTTTTAATTTCTCTCCCTCTTTGTTTCCTAAGCGTACATCATATCCATGTATTATCTTTACTGATTAAGAAGCAGTCCGAGATGCAAAACTGATCTTATTATAGGATTTACATCTTTAATTTCAATACAAGTAGAGTAAATGCCTCTGAAGACACTTTTTGACCCTGTAAGAACATGCTATTAGAGTAAAAGGTTGGAACTGGCCCTGCCGGGTGTGCATTAAGTCCACGTGTCTCAATGTTGCAGGTTAACCAACCCACAGCAAGCGTGATCCCAGACCAGGAGGGACAGAGAAAAAAACAGCTGGGTCTGTAGCATTCCCGCGGGGGCGATGCTGAGCAAGCTGTCCTCCCCATGGCACCTCCACGCTGGACCAGACACGCTTGCAGCCCTGCCAACCTCACCTTCGACAGCCTGGTGCTAATACCTGCTTTTGCACTTGCGCCTTGCAGACCTTGGGGAGAGGCGCAGCTCCCCAATAAACAGCATCTCATTCCCATTCTCACTCCCTTGCACGTCTCCCCAGTTACTGAAGTATGCTGCAAACTGGTTTTGCATTGGCTCCTTTAACAAAACAGAGTTTCTTTAATCTGCACCTTTGTCTGCACTGCATCCAAGGCAGATCTTTGCTTACAAAAAGTCCTGCTTGGCTTTTTATTCACCAGCCTCGCTGTGCTAGGTAAGTAGTCCTACCTTTTTAAAAACCCTACAAATTAGGAAATGCTTTCAGATCCAGTGGGATTTGGGACATGGTTTAGTGGTGGGATGGCAGGGTTAGGTTAACAGTTGGACTTGATGATCTTAAAGGGCTTTGTCAACCTAAACAATTCTATGATTCTGTGATTTTTTTGGTTTGTTTCTTTCTCCCCTTGTTTGCCTCAAATTCCTGAATCCTGGCAGTCATCAGATAGCCAAGAGAGACTGCTCTCTTTTTTTCCCTGTAAGGCAAATTAAAAGAAATAGCACATCTCTAAAAAAAGCAAGACTTGCAATAGTACATTATGAGGAAAAAGAGATCGCTGCTAGCCTCTAACTAGCCTTAGACCGGGATTTTGGCTGGAGAAGGGTTTGCCCTCTCAAAGTCACTTCTCCCTGCTCTAATTTAACAGAATTAAAAAAAAACCCAAACTATTATTTTAAAGAGTCTATCACCTGGATGATCCAGTGTGGTAGGGGGGCTGCTTTGCATTACAAGCAGTGCCTGCCGCAGCAGGCTAGAACATACGAAGCAGGGCACAAGCAATTTTTTTTTCCTGTATGAAGAGAAATTAAAAAAGTATAGAGACCCAGAGGAAGTTTGAATGAAGCCATCAGGAACTTTAGCATCTGCCACCAAATATCCAGTTTCATCTTAGATATGCTGAGAAAGGCGATTGTAGCATTGCTCTGAAAAGGGCGTCCCACCAGTAATCGCCGTTGTGAAAGGTGTTGATTTGGTAACATGGTTCAGCATGTGCTGAACTTCCACGCCAGAGCCGTGAGTGAAGCTACACATATGCTGTAAGTACCTTGCTGTGTCTGTGCCAAAGCTCTTTGGTGAAATCTCACCCGCCTCCTCCCACCCCCACATGCAGCTCCCTTACATTCTGGAGATCATTGCCATTAATTTTGGATGAGGATACTAGACCCAAGGACTTAAACTTATGATTGCACCTGGACAGCATCTCTTTTCCTTTTTTTGAAATGGACTTTCCCACTTCAACCAAGAGATGGGAAGGCTGTGCGTATGAGGGAAGGAAAGGCATCCCTGTGTTGTTCCAGGACCCCCCGGATAAAGAGCATGGCTGAGCATCGCAGCCCCTCTCCCCGAGCTGGCAGATCTCCACCCTGAGCGTGCAACAGCCACAGCAGTTTCTCAGGTGCTGGCTGCTGCATGCTACCTGTTTCTATGCATATTTATCCATTAAAAAGAACAACTGTGGGAATGACTTGAGGTGAAAATATAGTTAAGTATCTCAACAGGAGAGGGAAGAAATAAATCCCCAAATATCAGGTTAGTTTTAGTGGACAATTTTACTTACATGCTGCAATGATCACTTATGCTGAACTGGAACTGCTGGTGAAAGACTGAGAGATTGCAGCATTCCACTGAGACATGGTGTGATTTAAGGGTGAATTTTATTTTTCCTAAGGAAACTCGCTATTTTTAAGTGTTTTCATCCCCCACCCCAAGTTAAATATTTGGTTTATTTCCCATTTTCTTAATGCATACCTGGTTGGCTTTCTCAGATTACAGCACTCTGGGAACATAAGGTCCCCATGTCTTATGGGATGGATTTACAAGAGAGCTTCTGTCGCAAGAAGTTGGTCTAAACTAGGCAAGGTAGACTGAGGCAGACATGGAGATGCCTCCCCACCATCACCTAATGAACTTGGGGCAGCAGAGCCGGTACCTGCAGACTCCCACAGTGGAGGTTACAGCTGGGGTGGGAGCACGAGGAGGAAAGACAAGGCAGGAGACAAGGCAGAGACAGAACTTTCTGCTTTGGCCAAACAGCATCCAGATGTGAGGGGCTGGCCAGAGAGTGAGAAGTTAAAGTAATCATTGGGCTCTCCTAGGCTGAAGCTTAAACTGGGACTCATCCACATCTCAAAACGAATTAGAGCAATCAGAAAATTAATCAGATTTATGGCTAGATGCTCTAGCCCCAAGGAAGCATTCTGGCAAGCAGATAGCTGCCAAGTCCTGTTTTCCCCCTTTACTAGAAAGCTGCTTTGGCAATAGTGCTCTTTAGATCCTCTTTGCACAAAGGTAATTTTCAAGAGCCATTTAAGCATATTTTTGGCTGCTCTGTGCTGTCAGATCAGTGTTAAGCAGCCAGAGTACACCAAGAAGCAGCATGTGTCAAAAGAAGAAGTTGGCTGGTGCTCACTGCTGAGATTGTGTGGGGCAGGACACGATCCAGCAGATCCAACAGCAGCTTAACATGCGGGGCTACATCTTCAGCAGTACCCCAGCCAGGGTCACAGCAGGGACGCAGACACTGATCCGCAGTCATCCAGAGAGTTCAGCTGTTAGCCTGATTCCTGGAAGTACTCTGGTCCAAGGAAACGAGCACCAGGCAGTGCCCTGGCAGGATCTGAGGGACAAAAGAAATCAAGGGCGGTTCCCATTAGGTTGCACATGAACTGTGTTGGGCCATTTGCCCCCAGGATGAGAGAAAGGGGCTCTACCTACAGAATAGCTGTAGCCTAGGCTATGAAGACTACATTTCCAGTTTTGCTACTGATTTTGCTGTTCACCTTTGACTTCAGTTTAGTCTCTCTCTTGTTCTTCTGCTCTCCTACAGATAGTCTTTGATTTTGGACTGTAAGGTACAAGCCTATTGCAGAGGGCAGGGACAACTCCCTAGCACAGTTCTGGACAGAGACCCAACGATTTTGCAGATAAAGAGCAATAAATAACACAGTTACCAAATTGCATTTGGTAATGCATTTGGCAATGGATGCCTAGCGCTTACATGCAGGCATACAAACACTATCCATTTCCCCAGAGCTACTTTACAGGGATCTGATCTAAAGATTATGTACATTAGAGAATGAGGTTCATCTCTCTGTACTCATGCTGTTTGCTAAGCCATGGACACGTGTACTTGGAGCTGGTGTTTTTATAGCGGTTCAGAGACTCCTTGGCTCCCTGACTGGCTGGTGAAGGAGCCGCAGCACAGGCACAAGAAAGATGACCAAGCTATATAGGAGGATGAAGGATTTAGGGGAAATCAAAGACAACAGTGCCCATGAGCTGGACGAACAACATACACAGATGCAGGGACTCCTCACTTACAGTAGCTGATGTGACTTACCCAAGGTCAGCAGAAACTGAGGCCTAGGCCCCAGACTACCCTGGAAATTGCTGAGCCAAATTCTCTTTCTGCTTCTCTTTTCCGTTTTTATTTGCAGGCTGTATCTTTCCAGCTGGAAAATATCAACCCAGTGGGACATGGATTGCCTGTGAGGCGATTTGGATGGCTGCTAAATTAACTGGAGAAGAAAAGTCTGCAATGTATCCTCCCTCCAGTGGTAGATCAGCCCATGCCTAGAGGAGGTTTTGCTTTCAAGAGACACAACACACATGCATGATTCAGATAAATCACAGCTGTCTCAGTGTGGTCCACTGCTCACACGTGAGAAACCCCATAACTGCAGGCACTGCCCAGATAAAAGGAACCGGCTTTCCCCTACCTTTCCAGGATAAAATAAGATGACAAGTAACCTCTGCACACTGAAAACTGCACTGGCATACAGCACCCTGCCTGAGCGTCGCTTGACAAAACACCGTTAGCCAGTCTTGGCAGGCTGGCAGCAGGCCCTTCTCTTGTTTTAACCAAATCCAATCTAAAGCACCGAGAGGTGTAAATGACTTATTCAAAGCCATGCCGCAAGCAAGCAGCAGAAGTGGACTCCTGAAATCCCAGATCCCTGTTCTCATTTCTGCACTTGAACCTTGACAAGTCTGCTACCAGACCAGCCAGGGCAGAATGACAGAAAAGGAGAGTTAAGGTGTATCATAAAATTCATTCTGTTATGAACTCCAGGACCATCAATACTACTTTATGAATTTCAGTTCGCTGGCTCCCCTTCTCCCAACTATTTTTGTAGTGCTCTGTCAAGAAACAGAGCATGGCAGTCAGCGGGGGAACGGTTATTGCGTGAGAAACATTCCCCCACTGATAAACCCATACAATATCTCTTTGCCTTCACCCTCAGCCTAAATTTTCCCTTTGATTTCTTGCTATTTCTGTTGCAGAGGCTGCAGATACCTACACATCCAGAGCTCATCATTCCTCCCTACATAAAGCTCCTTCCAAACAGCTCCAGTCCCTTTCAGTTCACCGCATGACTGCGACCACAAAAACTCAAGAAAGAAATGCCTCTTCTATCTCATGTAAGAGAACCAAAGCGGTCTCTGCTTGTAAGAAGTCCACAAAACCACTGCAAACTGAATCAAAGGGGCCTGTCAGATCTCTGGGTTGTCTCAGCATGAATCAAATGTGCAAAATATCCTCAGTCTAGTATTGGGGAAGACTTTTTGGAGGCAACGATAGGTAAGTTTCCACCCTTCTATTAAAAGCATATGGAGTCACATTAGCTGGATCACAGGACCTGCCATGATAATCCTTTGTTGGATGCAAGCTATGCAATGTCCTGCAAATCAAAGCAAATCCCCTGAAATTTGCCAAAATTATGGCATGGAATCCCCCTAAGGGAGAACTTCTGCATCTCCGAGTCTGGCAACGAGTCTTAAGCCTCAAAGCATAAGGATGGAGCCTCGCAAATTTTATCCTCCCTAAGGTGCCAGTGTTACTCAGGTGAAAAATGTCTCTGTTGCCATCCAGTCTATTTTCAATTCAGATACTGTTTATTATCTGATAACTTTAAAAAGAGAGTGAACAAAATGCATTGAGGGCAGGATTTACTGAGGGCGAAACTGTGGGACTGGGAACTCCAAAACGGCGAGTTCTCCGTGCTCTGTATAGGAGATAGCCGTGTGCAAGGCCAGCTGCCATCATTTGAGTTATGTCAGGGATGAATCAGTAGCATTGATTTCAGATGTTACCGTGACCATACGGAGTGTCTAAGAAAGGGAGCAGGGACCTTTGTGTGCTTTCAGGATGATACAGTTACTATCCTTCAAAATCAAAGTCACTAGCTTCCCTCTATATATACAGGGAACAGATAATACCATCAAAGCCTAAAATATTGTCAAAAGCATTGCTCTGGGGCTAGTTCATAAGCAATGCACCACAATAACAAATGAAATATGTGTATAAATATATATAAAAAAAAAGAACATTTCCACGAGATCAAGACTATGGGTATGAAAATATACTCTCAGCAGAGGGTAGCTCCAATGACAGCTAAAGGACAGCAAGAGCTTGAATTATCAGGAGCAAAGTTTAGGAGGGATTTTATTACGCTTCTAACTTCTGATCAGTGTCAGGGAAGAATTTGCTGCCACAAAGACAGTGGTGAGGCAGGAGGAGAACGCATACTGCAGAGAAGAAAGATACTTGCAGATCAAGCTGTTGGCATGGGAAATGGGCTTTTTCTCTGGAGTCTCTGCGCGTGAGAAAGGCAGGGAACCAACCCATACAAGGAAAAGGCCACCTCGTATTGAGCAGTACCCTGAGTGACTCATTGACTCCTCAAAGTTCCTTTGTGCCTCAGCAATCATGCTGGCAGGGGGAAAAAAAAAACCAAAACCAACAACAAAGCAAACTCTTTTTCACCAGCATATTAATTTTTTTTTTCTTCACAAGTTTTTAATGACAGGTGCAGTCTCTTACCATGGCTGTATTCCATATGTAGCATGCTGAGGCTTTGACTTCCTTTGGAGATTGCTTAGTTTCTCCAGACAGAAATTAATGAAACAGCTGCCTTGTGAATATTATTCTGCTTTAATCAGCATTGGATCTCAAGAGCTAAGAATGTATCATAATTGTTTTGGAAGAAAAAAAAAAACCCATTTAGCAACGTACAGACCCGTTTTGGCAGAACACTTACACCCATTTCTTGCATTTTCCCCCCATCCTTTTGCTTTCTACAAGCGAGAACCTTGCAACCTTGTTTGCGTAAAGTCCATCTGCTCCTGTACCTGAAAGTGCCATAATCCTCTTTCTGTGACATCACTAGAATTTCTTCCCCGCCACTGTCATATCAAAAGCAGGATTATGACTTCAGGTGGGGGAAATAAGCAGCAAGAGCAGATGGGCCCTTAAGGAACAAAGATCACAAAGATCCTCTTCTCATGCAAATGTGCCGACATACTAAAGAACAACTGGGGAGAAATGAAGAGAATTATATGATTCCAGCCCAGCATAATCTAGATGACAGCATAGCATTTCTCAACCCATCTGTAGGGGTGAAACAAAATCTGATGGGAACAAAGTCAGAGAAAAAAAATTTCATCAGGAATAAAGCAAAGAGCAGGGGAAAATGGTCAGAAGTAGCAATGAATTTTAAATGGATGGCAGAGCCAACTCTATGGCAGGTGCAGACCAGTATAGGTCAAATGTTTTTAAAAGAGTTCCCCTAATTTATACCAGGCAAGAGTATGTTGGGCTATGATGAATGTTCACAATCACCAACTCAAGTATTACTTGGAAATCCTTTATGCCAAGAACTGACGTTGACAAAGGAATGAAGACCCTTTCTACCAGCCACAGGCATTATAATTCATTTGGAGATAAGGTCTGGATTCCACTAGGGGCTTTAGGGTGTGAGTCCCGTCAGCAGGAAGTCCTTAGTCGCTACATTACAGTTTGTCACTTCTACAAGTCTGGTAATCTGCCTTCTTAGTTCTTCCAAGTCAGCTAATCCAAGTCCACTTCAGCATTTTCTCTGCAGCCCAATGAAAAGTTGTATCTTCATTCACTCATGTTCTCATTCAAGAAAAAAAAAAAACAAACCACCAAAACCCTTTATGCAGCTTTGCATTAGTTCTGCTCAAACCAGTGACTCATGCAAGCTCACTTGGGTTTCAACTTCCTCCTGGGCTCTGTTTCTCATGCTCCTAAAGACATTCGTCTCTGCAATCCCACCTGCCTGCTGCTCCACTTGGAGCTGGTTTTGTGTTTTATAAAAAGCTCTAATCAGCCTTCCAGATGCAGTCACTCACAAAACCAATTACTCAGGCTCCGGCTTGGTTTTGGCCAGTTTGGAAAGCTAATGGGAGATCAATTGCTTCCAGCAGCCACTGAAAGGTACCTCTTCCCCCTCCATTCTCCAAGAACTTGTGCGGCGTATTTCTCTAGAGGACCGTCAGCCCTTACCAAGATCTTGCTCTGCAGAACTTGGAAGATTCAGGGTGCAGCACCCATTGCTCTTGAGGCTGTCTTTCTGCTTCCAGCGTGTGACAGTTTGGGATGCTTCAGACTTCTTGGCTCATCTCCGCTGAACCGTCATGTATTTTCAGCATTCTGATCTGTCGCAGTACTGACAAGGTGTTCACATTGCTTTTTATACATAAATAAATGTGCGCTCGTTTATTTTTCCGTCTGTGAAGAATTGCGGCCCATGTGCTGTCAATCTAAATTAGATCAGTTAAGAACATTTTGTCATGTAAAATAAAGCTATAAAGTGGAGTTGCATGGGGAGATGGTAATTGTGGATTCTGTTGAGCAACGGTTTTGTATTAGTGGATGACTTTTACAGTAATCCTTTAAAACACCTGCGTGTGCTACAGTTGCCTAACATGACTGAAGCAAGAGGGCTCTCTCTGAAGGAAGGAGGAGGGCGTTTAGGGCAACAGTAACCTGAAATGGCACCGATCGCTGCTGTTATAATCCCTGGTAAACTCTAGAATGAGAGAGGAGCTCGCAGAACTGAGCTATAGGTGCAAAGCTCACATAGACTTCGAAGGTCATAGGCTCAAGCCATTGCATAGTCCTGAGTCCTTCTGTTGTTTTTAGGAATGCACCTTACAGTTAATTCCTGATGGTGTAGGTATTACAAACAAAGCTAACTCCAGGATTAGAGGGTCTGCAGAGTTAGTTCCTAAAGCCTGGAGCGAAGCTTGCTACCTGTTTCTGGATAACTGGAAACCTGGCCACCACAGCTTACTGCCAAAATCTGCCGGGTGGAAGGGATGGATGGAGCAGAAAACCATGCACACACCCCTAAGCGAGGGCCCCTGCCGCTGAACCCCAATTCACAACACATTCACAAGTTCTTTTATGGCATTCAGAGACCGGACAAACAAACCTGAAGCTTAAAATCTGTCACAAACCAGAATAGTCATGCCCCAGACAAGTTTTACAGTGAGCGAGAGAAAAAAAATCTCATGTATTCCACAAGATCATTTAGATGTTTTCTTAGAACAGAAAAGTTGACAAATTCACTGCCGTTTTAGAGCTCACCAAAAATACAATGAGGCTTCTCTCAGCCAGCAAAAGCAAAATTTTAAAATACACTTTCTCTCAATGAATTTTCAGTGAGGAGGAACAAGATCAATGTGATTTCTATGCTGGCAAACACATCCACTTAGGAATTTCCCTTCCTGATCATACTATACCTCAATTACTGACAACAGATTTTGTCCTAGAGTGGATGGGTATATAGGAAGCTGTTTACAGAGTAAGTTGTTTCCCTAAAGCTGGACCGTCTTTGTTATGCTGCAGATCACTCGCGCAAAATAACACCGATTTTTCCCCAAGTAGGAAAAGGGATTAGTGCTTTACCCAAGCAGTCTTCAAAGGGGATTTATACACTTTGGTTAGACTCACAGATTTTCCTGAAAGGACTGCTAAATCATCGAGTATGACCTCTGTATAACACATGCCATAGGATTTCAGGCTACCACTATAATAAGCTCTGTAATTCCTCTTTGAAGCACATGTTCTGAGAAGGCATCACGACCTTGCAGTCCAAAACAGCACAGCCTGAGCGAATCAGTATCATTATGAAGCTTTTGCCATTTTTGCCTTGATCAGTACAATGAGATAAAGGAGTTTTCAATAATGTTTTTCATATACTCAGAATTCATGAGAGGCACTTTGGTATTATGAGCTCTTCAATATTTATGAGATGAAATACATAAACACAGTTAAGCAACAGCAGAGACAAAACCCCCAAATGATGCCAAGGTTTTGCTTTACTATAAAGCACTGCCTTTTGATGGTGAAAGAGGGCAAGAGAGAAAGGAGCTGGCACCATAGGACACGAAGTCAACCTTGCAGCAGTAGTTAACCTGTGGTGTCAGAGTGTAAATGTGGGCTTCTTTGTAGGCTTCATTACGCTCTTCCCCTTCGTTTGTGCAGCTGACCTGAAAAATGGCCATATCCTTTTGGCGTCTTGTTTCCAATGTGTAGCTTTTCCAATAGTTATGTGTCACAAATACACATTTATTCAAGGTGCGCATTCAGTGATCCAGGAAAAGAGCTAGTTTCTGTAAAAGTGCACGTGGGAGTATCATTAGAGTGTGTATTTTTCCTTTTAACTTCTCTACTTCTGACAATAAGCGATTTTGACACAGAGTATCTGCAAGATGTATGTTAGAGAAACCGCAAAAAATTACTTCTTCTGGGTGAATCAAGGGATTTTTTTCCAGCTGCTAAACTCTTCCATGCTGTGCTTGAGTCAGTTTTTAACAGCTGGTTTGGGTTCCCACACTGGGAATATGAAGGTCCCACCACAGATTAGGAGCTTGGTCCACATGCCACGGCACCAGTTTCCGCATCATCATTACCACTTAGGTCACTGTCAGCTGGGTCTGCTGGCAGTCCAGGGGGCAACACCATCGTTGGTCCTTTTCCTTGTCGGCTGCAAAGGCGGCAGCGAGACAGAAAACTGTGGAAACAGCTCTGCCAACTTCACCCTGGATCTCAGCTGAGCACCCTGGTGTTTGGCACATCACCCTTTTTGCAGGAGATTAATAACCACAGCTGCAGGCGAGGAGATCAGGGGTTGGCATTGCACCCGCTCAGCACCTTGCACTCCCCTTTGCTGAGGTTAAAAGACTCTAGTACACAGGTGAGCGCACAGCGTGGGTACCTGCAGCCTTGACATTGCCTCCATACGGGTTATTTAATACAAAGAGCCTTTGTATTTGGGGGAGGACAACTTGGGTTTCTTCTCTCCCATACAGATGACAAAGGAGCTGTTAGATCTTTACAAGAGCCCGGTCAGACACATCCCCAAAACGCCTTGAGTAAGTTCTAATCACCTTTACTCCACATTGGGGGAACATAAAACGTAAAAATCAGGAAAAACGTGGTCCAGCACACCTTGGTGCTAGTTTGTAGTCTGGGCTGTATTTCAGCAGAACACAAGAGGTCTGTGCAGAAGAAAACGATTGCACAGGAGAGGAGAGAAGCCCCCCCTGCAAAAGGTTATGCCCTCAGCCCTTCTGTGCGTGGATTTGCAGCCTGATGCTCCCGGCATCAGCATCTCCCCTCCCTGCAGGGCTCTGGCTTGAGCTGGATCTTGCTGCTCCAGGTACCCAAGGATAGCTGACAGCCTGAATGTCCACTTTGCACAGAGATTAAACTTGACTAAGAATCCGTGAAACAGAAATTCTTTACATTTATTTTAAAATAACAATTTGCCTAAATCTCTGCCTTTTTCTTTAAGTCATTAGTGGAGATTAACAAAGCAAAGCCCAGTTCTGAAAGGGTAAAAGACTTCACAATTTGCATGTGAATACAACTTTGTGGCTAGGTTTTTTCTCCTCATAGTAAATTAAGTTGCAGAACCAGAGACACAAAGAGAAAGTCTATTCCCAAGGAGCACACCCATCCTGACACAGCCAGTGACTATTCAAAAAAGTACTGAAATAGATGGGCAATCACAAAGGTACCAAATATGAAAAGCAAAATAACTTCTGAAGTATCCCTTCTAGGAACTAGGTAATATTCTGAAAGCACAGAGAGCAAGACAAACCACAGAAATTACTTAGGAAAAGAAATAACTCAGGTATTCATCAACATTAATTGAATTCACTGATGTTTCTCCTACACTGTCTTCAGTCCAACAAGTGGAAAGGTCAGTGAGGCTGGAGGTCCTCTCTTGACAGATGAAAAAACATCTATTACATTGTGGTTTTCTTCTTCCAAGCAAGCTACCATGAGTCTGAGCCACCTCTGAATTATTATTTAATCCTTCTAAAGATTTACTAGCCAGCAGGCACTAACGTGCCCTGTTTTTATGGATGATCTACAAGAGCAGTAGCAACGAGGAGACACAGAAGAAGAGGAATGAAGAGCATCGGGAAGCAGCGAGCAATCCTGCTGGCAGCAGCACTAAAGCCTCTTCCAGCAGAGGTGGTGGCCACGGTTGGATTGTGGGAAGACACTGCCGAAAACTATCTCAGTTTCCATATCCCCCAGGACAAGGACTCAGCGCAGACTGTAACCTCCGCACAGATCCATCAGAAGTTCACTACAGCCGTAACACCACCTATACCCCATTTTCCAACTTTCTGGCATCAGATACTGTTGCCCAAAAGCTGGGAAAAAATCTGTACAACCACTGGGCAGTAAGGTTTATCATTTTAAGTTACTGACGATGTATGTCCCCCGCCTTGCCCTGTTACCGTCCTGGCAGATTGCTCTGTTTCGCTCATATTAAAATACTTCAGAATAGCTAAATTCTGGGAGAGACCGATAGCGGCGAGAGGCCTTTATGCTGCTTAGGGTAATGTAGAAGGGCATTTCTGAGGCAGAAAATATTGTAAATCCCTATCTGGATTGAGGGGAGAAAAAAAAAAATTGTAAAAATAATGCAGCTAATAGCAACAGCCTATAATTCCATTTAACTGCCACTGTGGAGGCAGTACCATTTCTATAGCTTAATCCTCCAAGGGAGAGAAAAAATTGCCATGGGAACAGAAGTTATTTAACCCGGATGCGAACTGCTGGGCAGTGGAATGACTGTATTCAGAGCTCCAAACATTAAAGAAAGGTAAATAGACAGATTCTGATCTCAATTACTGTAGCTAATTTGGCTCCATTGACATTAGTGAAAAGATTTTTTTTGCCTTGAAAAGTCAATTTAAACAGCCCAGAATAGCATCAATGTCAAAATTTACTTTCCACCCAATACATCATGTTCGTGTGTTTGAGCTTCAGTATCCAAAAGACTGAAAAACACAGGGAAAGAAATCCCAGCACCGAGGAAGAAATTAACTTTATCAAAATGGAGAGCTTGCAACCTAGAGGAAGTCACGGCAACAAGGGAGATGCCTAAAAGGAGGAACTGATAGAGCCAAATCCCCCATGTACTCTATTTACATCGCGGAGAGCGGCACTCTTAAATCTGGACTGTTATCTGCATTCCTCCTATTTTTATCTGCGCAGCTCAGTTGTTGTATGTATCTAAATGCAAAGTGATAGCTTGTTTTCTATTCACTCTCAAACTTTTCCTTCCCAATTTGTTTTTGGTTCAGGTTTTTTTTTAGTGCTTGTCCTCACACGTTTCACTCCAGCTCTAATTCTCTCGCCTGCCTTTGCCAACAGGCCCCCTCCCTCCCTGCTCACCCACATCTTTTCACTTTTTTTTTTTTTTTTTTTTTTTTTTTAAACAGCCTGACGGTTTCCTACCGGGCAAGGGACGCTGGTCCTCTGTCAAGCTTTCATCCCAAGTCTGGATGGTCACAGGCTCCTTCGTTGGGCCTTCCTTAATCATCTTTGTTCTTTGTTAGGGCTCCTCTGCCACATGCAGTTTATCAGACAAAAGGAAGCATCATACATGCAAATGCATTTTGCACACTCCGGCTTGCTGGTAGCATCATTGTTTGCTCTGCTCACGGCGGCTGTCTGGTCCCTGAACAGACCAGAGGCTGTTCTTGCCCTTTTGTGTCTTCTGCTCCATACTCCTCTTGCTTTTTAAGTATCAGCAAGTTGCGTTTCCCTTGCTAGATTTAGACAACACAGTGGAGAACCTACAGCCCCTGACTGAGGCCATGCTCCCTGGGTTCACAGCTAACCGTGGCCCAATCTCTCTTTAGATCAAAAACTTCTTCCCCCCACACACACACGGTACAATGCCTCCTATCACTCATTCCTCTCCTGGTCATGCACCTTTCAGATGAACGTCCTTTGGTCTCACACACTTTGCTATCATTCATGTTTCTCTCCAATGTCTCAAAGACCAGAAAGTTCCCTTAGAGGATCAACACTCAGAATCAGACCTTTAGGTTCAATAACAAAAAGTGGGTGCATACTACCCCCTAAAGAAAAAAAAAAGAAACCTCCTCACATGAGAGATCTCAAAGCACTGGACAAAGCACCAATGAACGTAATATAGGAAAAAATTATAGCATCGATGCATCAAAAAGGGACTTCCATGTTTTCTGTATTATCTGCAAGCATTACAGAAGAATGCGAAGCCTAATTGTTACAGTTGGAAAAGTCCACTCCCTTTCAGGAAGCAACACAGAGCAATTCGAGATGTTGTTACACCGCAAGCAAAGAATACAAAGCACAGGTATTTTAGTATACCCATGCACTGTTAAAAGTCCCTCTTCCTGATACTGAATTTTGATGAAGAATGAAAGTAACACCCAATAAATCTTGACAGCCGAAAAACCCAGGCTAATGGTTAGTGGGGCTGGTCTCCCTAGAATCACCTTTTCCAAAGTTTCTCTAATGATCAATGCTAATTTACCCGAAGGAGGCAATCATGTTTGAAGAGTGTCAGCCAATATGTATGGCCCTGAGCAGCACAGATTAGGCTCAGCACTTTACCTAACAAAGGCAGGCTATAGCTCTCCCATTACCACTGTTAAGCACAGCAGATAAAAAAAACAAACAAACAAAACAAAAACACCACAACACACCAAACAAACAATTCTGAGATGCAGAAAATGATCTCATAAATCTTGGGGAAAGATGAGCCTTTTTGGTGGAGATTAAAACAAACGTACACTCACATTTTTCATGGGGTTGCGTGATAAATTTGCACTTGAGCTACTGGTTGCCCATGAATGAGTTGAAAGAGGGGGATCTGAATGCAAAGCTCTGGCAGACCTGCATACCCCACTCACCCCCGTGCTCCGTGTTGTGTCCTCTGTGGAAGGGAAAATGCCTAACACAGCAGCCGTGCCCCTTTCTTGCCCCACAGACCGGTGCACAGCCCCACTGGCAGCATGAATGGTCTGGGGAGCACTGGTTTTACTGTGTGTGTCCCCCAAGTCCATCCCTGCCTGCTCTTGACTTGTTCCTAGGAAAGAGGACAGCTAAGGACGCAGGCTACCACTGCGGTCAATTTAAATGGACATGCTTTATTGGGGATGATCAAGTTGATACCAAGTATTTTATAAACCAGACACTCTATTTAAATACCTTTCTCCAAACAGTGGCAGCTCATGGCTGCAGTAGGCTGGGACTGGCTTGCCATATGCTCAGTTTGGCTTTAGTTCAATTTCTTAATCTCTTCAGTGATTAGCACCAAACAATAAGTCTTCATGGTGACCCATTTCATCATGGTTACTGAAGGGAAGAGTGAATAGATTTTGATCCTGTTGATGAGTCAAGTAGAGTCCAAATTTGTATCTCCAGCACAAGGCCTGGCTAAGCGCACTGCTTTCAGCTGAGTCTCCAGACTTACAGTTGTGTAAGTGGTATAAACCAGAACACAACCGTACGCAGGTTTTGGCAAACACAGCAAATCCTGCTGGCCAGAGCCTGCCCGCTGGTTACACGTGTGCCGAATGTGTGGGGGCAGAACAGACCCCTCATAAAACTTGTATAAGGGCTGGCAGGAGCCCAGCCTGGCACTGCAGGGAGCCGCAGAACCGTGGCAGTGACAAAGCACCACTCTCATCTCCCAGCCCTAGACGCCAGAGCCAGGACATTCTATTTTTCCTATGCAAAGCAGAATGCCTTGCACCTCCGGAGGGTGTTGCACGGGCTCCCTTCTCACCGGGCAGCTCCCCAGGGATGCTTGCCTCCCTTCTGCTCAGCGCTAGGTTTTTCAAGTGCTCACACGTGCCGCTGAGGCCAGATGTTGTGAAGATTTCTGCTCCCAGTTAGATACCTAAATAAAAGCTGGATATTCAGAGGTGCTTGGTGGTTCCCTCTGTGACATTTTAAATGCCAGCCAGTGTTGACGCTGCAGTAAGGCTGACTTTGAGCAATTAACACAGTGTAGTCCTGTAGTTTGAAATCTATGTAGTTAATATTCTCTCCCTATTTTAAGCCATTTCGACATTCCTTTCAAGCTGTTCCAAGTGCACTTAGCTCTTTTGTTCGTGTGTCTGTACTATCAGCTGTGAGAAGTGCTGTTAAGTTGAAAATAACTTTTATAACAGGTAGGAATCCCTTCAGCAAAATCTATTTTGCTTTAATCCTCTTTCATTTCCTTTTCTCGCCAACATCACCACCTGTTGTTTCTCCCATGTTTTGCCAATGAACTGGCGGGATTTAGCTTTGCTATGGGAAAAGGACTGATGGGTTGTCAGAGGTGTTAACTTTAGCATGTTCGTTAAGGATGCTCTTTTATCTGAATAGGTAGAATTCATGCTTCTCTACCAGAAAAAAAATCTTCTGTAAGTTTGGGACAAAAAGTAAATGTTTTATTTAACTGACTTCTTCAGTGTGGTGTTTCTCAAAGCATCTGTTTCCCAGGGGCCATTCAAGAGAAGACACCAAGTCCCTGGCCTGGGCCATTATTTTTAGGTTTTTCAACTGCAGTCATGAACTAATGATGCAGTAAATTCTAATAGCACAGCATTGATGTATACAATTCTACACAAATCCAAGGAATCAGACACGACTAGAAAAAAAAAAAGATTGGTTGAGTCAATTGCCCCACCAGCTTCTGCCACGTTTGGTTGCACCCACCATTGTGACACTTAGATTTGTGCCTTGCCTTCAAAATGAAATAAGCACAAGAGTTCCTCCTACACATGCCAGCAACCATTCTATATTTCCACACTTGTAAAGAAATAACAGCTCCTTTCGCTGTTAATTAACTTGACTACATAAATAACATCAATGGATAAGAGAAACGGGCTTCCTTCCCCAACAGAAGCACAGAGAAGACAGTCTTTAACATGTTCCGCATGCTACTTGCTCTTAGAAGTACCCTGCCAGGTTTAGCCTCTTCCCTTTGTTAATTTATTTATAAAATGACTTTGTAAAATTAAGTTAATTCAGTTTATTACAGAACCCATCGGCGTGCATTCTTATCCGAGCATGTGAGATCTATACACAACTCCCATGGCAAGGAGATGGAAGTTATGCGCGCTTGTACTTCTATTAAATGGAAAAGTAAATCTCCAAAGTTTCTAGGTATAGAGAGAAATGAGCCTTTCCAAAAAGGACAGGAAAATAGGGAGTGAGAAAGAAATGTACTCCTGGTTTTTCTTCACACACAACTGCAGCAAATAACACCCTGTAGCACCTGGCATGCAGGAGCACGCAGAACTCCAAGTACTGCTCGAGAATAATTTGGATGGTCTATGTGAGAGAAGGTTTGGAAGAATCTCCAGGTTCCCTCCTCTTAATCAAAGCTTAAGAGAATGGAGCCTTTAGTAAAATCATCATATTTTGCAAAATCATCATATTTAGATTAAGTGCTCGTACCAGCAAGACACAACCTTAGTTAAATCACATTTGGGGACAATGTGGGACGGTTTGGGCCGACGCAGACTCACAGTCAAGATCAACACGCTGCAGTGAGCATCCTCACCGTGGCATGAATACACCCCACAGGCTCCCGACAACAACACAGCCAGCCTTCCTCAGGTGGAAGCACAAACCCCATGTGTACGTGAGAGAAAAAGAGTAAGGGAGATGAGAGGACGACCTCTGCCAGAAGACCTGGCACGTTACCAACTCCAACCCCACGCACCTCTGCCGAGGTGCTTCCTCCTGCCTTGTGGTGCTCTAGAGAAGCAGGGCGGGATGCAAAGGGCCTCCAACGTAGATAGACCAGCATTGCAGGTGCAAGGAGGACAGAAAGACTGCTGAACACAAAAGCAAATGGAAAATAGCCCGGCATAGGACAAAATCCAGAATTATTTACAAACTCCAAATAACATGGTCTCAGATGCTGTTTCTTGTCATTGATCCCAGCATGAGCAGCTTCTCCCATTCTCACCAAGATCACAAGCCTTAGCTGTCTACCTAGCTGTGTGTTTAAAATCATGTTTTTCTGCAAGCTTTACACCTTCCACAGGCCGCACTACAGCAGCCTACCCCAGACTGGGAATGCGCTTCCTCTTGTATCTAATCCCTTCTTTCGGGTTTCCTTGTGGCTCCATTTAGCTTCAAAATCTTTCCCCTCAGGCTATTTTGTTCCTTGACTTAATTAGAAGGCAGTTTTAGTCCTCCTCCTACTGCACTACTGACTGCTGCAGCATTTCAGCCAGCTATTCGCAAGGCATTTACCTTTCCCAAGGTCAAACACCCTCCTGCCCAGCAGGGCCACGTGCAAGCCCTGCGCAATGCCCTTTTGCACAAAGCATTTTATATTTCGTACCAAGCATCAGCAGCCATACCACATACAATCACATAAAAAGGATTTGTGCATGGGGCTCATTTACCATCACCTCTTCTCCCAGCCAGCAATCCGTCACTCCAGGAGCAGTTGTGGGCAGGGGAGTGACAGACACCTCACTCCATCTTTGAGTGATGCCATGGCAGGTACTAGAGCTGAAGTTGGGATGAAAAGCTTCCCTACGCATTACACATCTGGTCTTTGATTCACATCGCTTTCCCCATCCACAATAACCCTTCAACATCTGCTTAAGTCACACCAGCCATCAATTTCAGCTGGATTTAGCCACCAGGGACCAGATTTAAGCATTGCCTAAATATGCTACAGGTGGGCAGCGTATGGAGGACTTCCCCAGTACAGCATAATTAAATGCACTGATCATTTGACCTAAGAAACCCTGATGTCTACTTGAGGGGAAGAAAAGAAAAGTATTCTGTAAACTCTGTCTTTTGTAAGGGTTCCCACATAGCTGGAGGCATTGCTCTCAGATCCTTCTACCACCATATAGTTAGCATTTAATTGAGCCACTGTCTAATGGCCACGTCCCTTATTCGCTTGTCACAGCTAATGACGCTGTTATTAACCCACATCCTGGTATAGGCAGTTCGACTCGGAAGTCTTTGGAGCTCCCTCACAACCTGGAGCACAGGCTGGGGAGGCAAGAATCAGGAAAGGAGGAAGAGTTCAGGTTTTTGCCAGCAGTTTGATGAGCTAATAAACTAACAGGAAGATTAACTTTTCTGTCACCGTGCAGAAGTAAAAGTAACTGTTAAAAAAGTTCCCCTGTAGCCACAGCTGTATGGCTCAACATCTGTTATTTCTGTATTTCAGGTATCAAATTCACATATGCTGCTTCCAACATGCAGCACCTGCCTCATTTAAAAGATAAAACAGATGACATAATTAAAAATGTGCATTTGTTTTAAAGACAACTCAACCGAAACAAAAGTCATTTTTAAAAAACAAATAACAAGCAAATAATAGCCTCACCTGGCAGCCAAGTCACAGATGAATTAAACAGAAGTCGACAGAATACCACAATAATCTTTAAAGCTCTAATCAGAAGTTGACTTGAAACATCTGCACCTCCGTGAAGGCTTTTTACAGGAAGTACCTACTCCAAAACTCTATCAGTTGAAAGTAAAATTCTCCCAAAGCATCTAAGGAAGCAGGCAGCGGTGCTCACGACAGCTGGTAACGAACACATTTTTCTAATTCACAACCATTTGTGCATCTTTGGAGCTGCACAGAAATTTCTCCCACTCCAAAGCTGTCATCTCAGGTTCAGGTGCTGGTTTGTGGCAGATGCAGCAATATAATGACACAGAAAATCAAAACCAGCACTGGAAACAATGATGCTGCTCGCAAAGGCAGCCCCAACACCAACCAGAGCATACAAAATAAATATCATGCAATGATCAGAGTTAAAAGCAGATAGCAGGGTCCACCACCATCCCCAAGAACGTAGTTTAACACTTAAACTGTCCCATCATCTTACTTTAATTTGTTACAGAGCTATATTGCTGCCTGGCAGCAAAAAAATCAAACCTCATTTCACTTTGCAGTCAATGCTATTGTTGTCTGAATTCGAGCACTCACTGCTAGTTTCCGATAACGCTTTTCACAAGCTTGGACAGCACTAAAGGCTTGTTTCATAAAATTGGAGAAACCTGCAGCTCTGTAGGTAAAACCTCTGCGGGAGCCGCTTCTGCTCGGCAGACAGATGCCTCCTGCTTAGGGCTGGACACACACTAGGGCAGCAGCAAGGAAACAGGGAATTGCTGTCACTAAATGCTACACAATGAAGAAGTTTTACCTGAGAGTTATTAAGTTTCAGCAGCAGGTGACAAACACATAGCAAAGAAACTACACAATGATTCTGGCTGGCACGGGTTGCTGGCGGTCGCAGTGCTCTCGCTGCCACGCTTGATGTTCCCATTGCCCTGGGCAATTATTTGCACCACTTCCAAGCAAGAGTAAAATACTCCAGAATACAAGTTACTTTGCAATCGCTGCAAGCTGTCCTACACAAAAGGCAGGGAAGAAACCACCTCCCTGTACAGAGGCAGGAACCCTGCTTGGTCTCAATCATGTGGGAAGCAGCTGGGGGAGAGGAAAGCAGCAGCCACTCATTGCTATCTGCTGTCTCCCAGCTAATGCAGGCTTTCGGGGTGGGGATGCCACCATCTCTCCTCTCTACCATCACTAGGCCAGTTGCTTTCCACCACCACTTGCAGTTGAAAAGCGTTCCCTCTCCTGCCCAGCGATGCCTGGCAGCCATGCCAGTCACTGAACCTGGCAAGGGTTGAGCATCACCACGCAGTTTGCTCTCCCTCCACCCTGCAGAACGAACATGGCTAAACAGCAGGGGGAAAAAAAAGAAAAAAAAAAAAGCAATAAATGGTTGTATTTGCTTTTCACCACAGCAGAGACACAGCAGACCAAGGCAGGGAACCTGCTGAGTAAAAAGGCCGTTTCCACACATTCACTTTACAGGTGCGAGTCCAGCTTGGGCAGAGCTCTAATAACAGTAATCACCTCACCGAGCCTGGGCCAGCTTGAGTCTTTAGATCAGCCCTCCCTTTCCTCCTTCCTTTAATAGCATTATAGTCCTTCTTGCAGGAACAGTAATGTTAAAGAAAAGTGTTTCTATCCAAGCCAGTTTACTAGAATTAGGTAGGTTGTTGGTAGTTATCAAACTGACAGCTACTACAGGCACCATGGATGCCTTCAAACTACTTTTAAGGGTATTTTCCTCTGTAGGCAAAAGAAAACAAAAATCTGCCCATCTTCAGAGAGAGATGTCAAACTGCTTTCAGTGAATTTCTACCTTGCCTCATAAGTTTGACAGAACCTGACTCTGAGTTTGAACACTTATGTTTTAATATATTTTAACAGTCTTTATGACTTCCCAGCTACTGCAAAGTCAACGTCCCTCTCCAGCAGCAGGGCTCCCACTTCTCCCGCTTACTGCCTACGGCATCAGCTGGGCTGTGCTCAGAGGCGAGCTCCATTCCTTTGGTCCAAAACACTGACCTTTCCTCTTGCTTTTGCTCGTATTTTCAGTGCCGTTGATCCATGAAGGTCCCCTGATCCCCACCAGCTTCACAGGAGCTCTGGCGACAGCCACTGTCACTGCACCCAGCCCCCAGCAGGCTTCTGTTTAAGACATCTAGTGCTTTCTTTAACTTTGAAGAAAAAATTGTGGGCTGTATTCAACCACCACCTTTATAATGTAATGTGCTGCCAGCCCCCTCCAGCCTACGCTGGGCAAAGGGAGATGCTCACCTGCAGAACGGGAAGGAGCCTGAAGGACTGCTTGCCCGGGAAGGGCTGTAAACTCTGTGCCATGCCAGAAAACGCCAGTGCACAACAGGGAGGCCTCAACATCGCTCCTGCAATAACTCTTTCCCCTAAATGATTTTGCAACTCTATGCTTATCAGCTAAATTAAGCATTAATGAAAAATAGAACAATTTGTTTTCAGATTCTACAGGTTTCCAGTAATAAAGATTACTAATGCTTCATTTTGGGGGCACTGGTTAGCTAATTTAAACTTTTTTCTCATTACACAGACAATTCATTTAATTAGAAGAGGCCAGGTTCTTTCTAATTTTATTAGCATTTGGCCCTTTTCCAGCTTGTCTTAATCAAAATGCTCATTATTTTTGCCTGGCTGTTGAAGCTAATCTAGCTATTATATGGATACTAAATTGAAAGCAGAAGGGAGAATTTTGTTCCTACCAAACAGCTGCATTGCTCCATGCATACAAGCCCCATTCAGCCACATCCCCCCTACACATCCCGTTCCCGGGCAGCAGTATCCCTGTTTCTCCAGCATGCTGCTGTCGAGGGAGAGCGACCGCTTGTGCTAGTGCAGGGCAAGCTGCAGATTTTATTTTCCACGCGAGGAACAATTGCCTTTGCTTACCCCTTGTCTTTCAGGAGGCAGAAAGGTGTAATGCATAAGAACAAGTTAAAACTGTAAACGGCAAGGAGTGGAGACCCAGCCCGCAAGTTCTGACAGCAATAAATCCCCTCTCCCAGGGCCATGTTATCCCTCCCTGGCTGTTAACCCCCACTACCCTCTGCTCCAAGCAGCCACTTTTTCTCTCCCACAGCCCAAATTATTATCATATCTGGTTAAAGTCAGAGCAATAGTTGCCAAATTCTATCCAGCTTTGAACATTGCTGCTTGTGAGCCTCAGGCTCTCCTGTTTTTCTGAACTGTATCAATTGGTCTAATAAAAGACATTGCCTCCTTACACGAGCCTTGCCAGGTTCACAAACCTGCCAGCCTTCTGCCGTTAGGTTGTTTTTTCACTTAGATTGCTTTCTAATCGTTTATTTGGACGCAAGCAACTTGTTCATGGCCAAGACCTGCGTATTTCGCAAAGGCTGCTCCATGTCACTTCTCTGATTCCAGGGAGGTGTGCATGTACACAGATGATCCTCAGAGAACAGCAAAAAGCAGCACTACCCTGTGCAGGTGGGGGGAAATATAACATCAACAGTTTATTTCCTCCTCTCTGCTGGACTAGTCTGCAATAAAACAGCTCCCTGGTCTCACAAGGGAGGGTTGGCTGGGAATCTGAAAGACAGAAAGGTAATTTGAGCCAAAGAGATGGCGAGATGATGGAGTTTGCTCTGAAGGAAGAATGGTGCAAGAGCAGGCGAGGAAGGAAAACGGAGAGTGGAAAAGCAGGTCTCAGGTCATTTGTCAATCTGGTAGTGAAATCTCTGGGGAAAATAGTGTGGAAGAAGGCACCAAAGCAGGCAGGGAGAGGCCACAAAAATGCACACTGGCAAGTCAGCCCCACGCCGCGGAGCACAGGAGAGGACAACCAGGGCTGCTTCAGGGACCTCTTCAGTGACTTTCACAAGAAAAAGAAAGGGAAAAGGGAGGGGGGGATAAGTCCTGCAAGGAGAGGAATCAAGGACCTAAACTACCTCAGGACAGAGGAATGGGAGAATCATGGGAGGCAAAATAAGAAGAGACAGTCAATGTTTCAGTAAGGATCAGAAGAGAATAGAAAGAATAGAAACTATAAACTCACAGGAAAGCAGGGGAAGGGTGGGTTACACCCAGGTATTTAACAGCAGGTTTTGGAACAAGGAGATGGATCTTGCCAACAAATCTGTAGAAGAGATTAGAGAATATCTATTCAGCTGTGTATCATGAAATTCAATTGTACCTTTGGTACTTGAACCTCAGTGATTTATTCCCGTGACAAGAAACCCTGCAGTCAGGAAAAAGCTCCAGACATCAGAACCCTTAAAGTTTCACCTTTCACGCTTTCTTGTAAAGCAACCTAGGAAACTATCCAGCTGTAGTTTCGACAAGTGGGTACAAACCTGATTCCTAATGACAGAGTAGTTGCTAGTGGTTCATTGCAAAGGCAGAACTGTGTATCAAGCGTGGATTCCCCTTCTGTCAAGCTATCTCATATTTTCATTAATGCCTACAACAATTAAATTATGAGTATTCTTATTAAAACTGTGAAGAATAAACAAGCTATACAGAGCTGTGAGTCTTTCGCAGGATGGTGTTTGTATTCAGAATTACCCAGAATCCCAGAATGGCCGGGGTTGGAAGGGACCTCGGGAGCTCACCCAGTCCAACCCCCCTGCTCAAGCAGGTTCTCCTAGAGCATGTTACACAGGACTTCATCCAGGTGGGGGTTGAAGATCTCCAGAGAAGGAGACTCCACAGCCCCCCTGGGCAGCCTGGGCCAGGGCTCGGGCACCCTCACAGTCAAGAAGTTTTTCCTCATATTCACCTGGAACCTCTTCTGCTTCAGGTTGTGCCCATTGCCCCTCATCCTGGCACTGGGCACCACTGAGAAGAGTCTGGCTCCGTCCTCGTGACATCCACCCTTAAGATACTTGTATGTGTTGATTAGATACTTTTTCAAATTGCATTAACAGCGCAGAAAAAGAAATAGGATGCAGTTCAAAATGGCAGTGGAAGTACAGCACGTTAAGTAAGGTTGTGCAAATACAGGATGAGGAATGAGGCAGCTCTGCAGAAAAGGATCTAAGAATTAGAGCAGGTCATCGGCCAAACAGGGGTTGGTTTCTGCTGTTATGAAAAGGGTGAATAACAGTAAGAATAGATGAAATTAGAGCATGCTAAGACAACTGGGGGGGGGGGGGGGGAAATCAGCAATGAACAGAGATCTAGAAAACACAGCCCATAAAAGCAGAGGCAGTTTAGTCCAGAAAAGGGAGTTCTACGGAGAGATAACTTCCCAAAAAGGGAAAATGCTGATGGCAGTAAGTCTGGTTTTCCTGTCCTCTGCAGATAGTAGATGAAGTAACAGGCTTAAGTTACAGACCTAGAGATGCAAGATTTAGATTACATATCAGGAAAAACTTTCTAACAGTAAGGATAGTTAAAAATAGGCATACATTGCTTTTCCCCAGTCCTCTGGGATTTCCCTCTTCGCTTACAATTTTTGAAGATAGCTGCTTATCAGGAATCCTTGCAAAACAGAGTCAGCCCTCAAATGCATTTCCATTTCCTCAGCTAAAGCAAAATCATATTCTGTACGAGTTTGTCTAACCCATCCTTAAAAACTACCAGCAGCAGATCCTACAACCTCATGAAGTAAATACTGTTTTCATTTAGAAAAGCAAGTGATTATTTTGGCCACTTTTCCATTTCAACTATTTAAAGATTCTAGAAGCAGCTATGGGAGTGGTCAGTTTGCAATACCAAAAAGAAAATAAGGTTTATAGTAGAAAGTAAAAACAAGTCAAGGAGAATACATCACATCAAACACAGCTATATGCCTCTGAAACCACCCTAGCATCCTTCATGGTAACAGTGCTGTAAAAAAGACAAGTACAATAGGATGCAGGACAAAAAGTGCTCTATGTGACATGCATGTCCCAGCCTCCTCCTCCATTTACTATGGGCTCGATTTGGGAAGCCCCAGGCAACAGGGGCTGACCCTCAGAGACCCCAGAACAGGCAGGAACTCTGCGCGATTGACATCCACTGTCAGCATTCCCAGCCAAATGGTTTGGGAGAAAGAGAATGTAATTAAGAAAAACATGCACAGTGATCTATGGAAAAAGATATATGTGTATAAGTAGAAGTATGAATAACTAACACTGTAATTACAGAGCAGGAAACAAGCAAATAGACATGATTCTGAAAAAAGTCTCCGAAAGCTTTGCTGTGGCATGGAAGAGGGAATCGCTTGAAGTACACATTTGCATCTTCAAGGGTCTGCATATTTTTGCACGACAAGCACCAAGCTGTGGTACAAACTTCTCAGAAATCCTTTTCAGCAGGCTGCCAGCACTGCCTTCGCTTGTACAGGCGCCATTTCTACAAATAGATGCGCCTGACTTTCCGTGTATAGCTGCACGCATGCTGGCCCCACAACACAGTTGGCAGTCACCCCCTGCACAGCTGTTTTTCCATGGGAAAATCCTTCTGCTGCTACAGATCAACACGCAGGAAGGCACAACAGAAGGCAGATCCAGCCCCAGCCATGGCTCTCAGTGCTTGCGTACTTTTGGAGAGGTTTTTGTGCCAGAAAGCAAGATAACCTTCAGCCAGGTCCAGTTAGACAGGCAGTTCAATGGAAAGGTCCTGGGCTTTGTCTTGCAGGGCACAGATAAATCTCATGTTCACGCTACATTTATGGTTTGAATTTATAGTCCTCTTCAGGCAATATAGCAGTGTTTATTTTTGCTGTATCCTTGAAGGTTAGGAGAAGTCGGGGCACGGGACCAGACTGTCACACCACATTCCCCCATCTCACTCCCACATGCGCTCAAGGTGTAAGCTTTAGGGTGCAGTTTGATATTTTGGGGATGAACGGAGAGCAATGACCAGACAGATAGAAACCCAGAGTTGCCACTGAGGTCACCTTTTACTGCGTCTCCAGCAACTGCACAGGGACAGCCACGCTGCGGCCAGCCGGAGCCCACGAAGCAGGCTCTGCAGTCGCCCCAGCACTGACATACCAAAGAAACGACAGCAAGCAGGCATGAGCTATGGAGGGAAGCGGGAAATGAGTCAGTGCAAACGTTCACAAAGCTGCCAGGACTGGCCAAGGATTAATAGTTCCCAAAAGCCCAGAGAGACTTGGGGTGGGACGAAAGCACATCATACACCTCTTCCATCACCGAGCGACCCTGTTCAGCAAAGGGCTGACCGTACCTCTCAGCATCCAGCCTACACGGGTCCTTTTCCTCTAAGAGAGTCTGAGCCTTGCACGCTCTCTCACAGCAGCCTGCACTGGCAAACTCAGATCCTTAAAAACTGCTGTAAGCTGCAGGCAGTAACCCCTGCAGCGTCCTAGCTGGAGGTAGGAAATCCTCCTCCACTTTTCCAGGGGTTCATACTGCAAAATACTTGATACTGGCAGGCACTGAAATCAGCTCCCTGGAGCACAGCAGCTTCCTGGGTAGCACCTCTCAAGGAGGAGGTTGGTTTGCTCATAAACCAGGTCAGGTCTCTACCTTGATTTGTCTTTATCATCCAAACCCTCCCAGAGAGCTTCTGCCACTGTTTCTTGGGCCAGTGATTTGGAGGAGATAAGGACACACAACTCCTTTTTGCCTGACTTCTAGAAGCATCTCATATTTAAATAGGCAGTTGCTTGCTAATGTGTAGAGAAAAGGAGTGGGATAAATTCAAATTAGTCATAATTTACTGACAAACATTCCAAATAAATATACAACAAACCCAAGGGAACAGTGATTGTAACTTTTTTTTTAATGAATTAGGTTTTGAAGTCATTAGCTTGTTGCCATAAAGCTCTGTTCCAGTAATTCACTGCTACCATTTTTTAAATAGTTCTATAAAAGTAAATGAATTGCTGGAATAAAGTGAGCTGTATTTTTTCCCCCCACTTCTCTGAAAGGCTCACATCTCAGCTGTTTTTTCTGAGGGGCTGAGCATTACCTAGGTGCTTCAGCTCTGACTACAGGGCTTCTCTTTTTTCGCACTGTGTCTCGTTAGGGTCTCAATTAAATGAGAATTTCTTGCTTCATAGCTTGGCTTGACAGATGTTCTTTCCACAGACAAGTCCTGGTACAGACATGCAGCTCTGCAAAGTATTTCCCCCATGCTTCCCACTGCATCGATCCATATGAGTAGTCAAAATTCACCATCACTAGTTACCCCTCTTGGAGGGGAATTTGGGGAAGGACTTCTGACAAGGACCATGTAAACATCATCTTTCCAACAATTTGCACCAAATCTTGGGTTTCTGGAGGAAAGCAAGGTACCCAAGTGGTATTTTGAGTGGATGCCATAACAGCTAAAGAAGAATTAAAAAAAAAGAAGCAGAGGACAGCATGTCTGAAGTCCTGGCTATCACCCAGCTCGGCTGCAAACCTCTGTCAGACAGACTCAGCATCCAACCACCCCGCTGGACCTTATGCCCCTGGTGCAGCTGAGCAGGTCGTTTTCCTTCCCTGCCCTCCATAAAATTCAGCAGATGTGCACGTCTTGGTGCACCAGCCAGCTACTATGGGAACCCCAAGGGCTGGATCTGGTTCGCCTGGGTTTGAAAGTTCACATCCCAAGAAACAAAGCGCCCTTGCCCACAACAGGCAGGAAGGCCATTTCGCAAAGCCGGGTCACTGCACGGGCACAAGCAGCACCAGTGGAAAAAAACAGCACAAAGAGAGATAGAAAAATGGAGCACAGAAATCAGCCCCCTCCCTGCGTCATGCTTCCCATATGGCTCTCCTGCCTTTCCCCAGCTTTATTGGCACCCACCTGCAACGGTTATTTGCAACCTAAGCTTATAAGCACAAAACCAGTTTTGAGTATGTTCTCAGAATTCTCAAAGCTTTTCCCCCGACCCCAGTCCTCTCCTCCACCCCACATTTACAAGTCTTTGCACTGCCTGTTTTTTTTACCTCCATCTCTTTTGGGGCAAGCTGTTAACCTTTTCTCCCCCTAAGGGTTTGTTAACCCTTCAAAAATAACCAACCCATATTCTTTTAAACAATGGAACCATTAATCTCCCCAGTTATTTAAACCTGCCGAGAAGCTTCCTAACACCGAGTGTCTCACCACTGCATCCTCCTGGCATCGCTGATGTATTTTTTTTATTATGAAGTTTTATGAATTCTGTTGTTTGGCATCACTAATGTATTTTTTTTTTATTATGAAGTGTTATGAATTCTGTATGGCGAGCCGTACTGAGTAAGTGTCGGATAACGCTACACCAAGAGGTGCAATGGGTCTGGCATGCCTGACTTTGTTAGAGTCAAGGGGCGTGCGGCACTCTGTTTCGCAGCTCTGCGGAAGGAGCAATCAAGCCTTTTGTGGCTCTGCAGACAGTGGGGACAGGCTCCGTGTTGTTTTAAAGCTCAGCTTAAACCGCAAACAGGGAGATGGAGGGAAGACCCCGCTTGCAGGCTCCGCACGTGCAAGGCCAGCCACTGCCACGTCCCTCTCAGCCTCTGAACGAAGAGTCTCCTCTCCAAAATAAAAAGCTGTTCCCTCACAGCACTGAAGGAAGATGTTATTCCTTGACTCTCAAACAGCAATGACCAAAAAGTTATAGAAATAAGAGGCAGAAAAGCTAATAAATTTCTCTGGTTTAGTCTAGTGCCAGCTCCAAATGACTCCCTGAAGAATGTTATCCAGCACAGATTCAAGCCACAGGATTTGAAGCAAAAAAGCATCCTAACAGGAGGTTATTCAGCTGTTTCAAGGCTAGTAAACACAGAAAACACTTAAATGCTCTTAGTATGCGCCAGGAGTAGCTCTCTGCAGCAGTACGTTTGCTCCGCTTTCAAAGTGGAGTGTAAGGAGAGCCACACAGGAAGACTCAGTGTAAGCTACAATTGATGTGGGACACGGGCATACAGCAACCTGTGCAGTGAATGTTCTAACGCATGCTAATAGATCCATGCACACTAATAGATCCAGGGACCTGACCAGGCTGGATCCATGGGCCCAGCCCAATCAGGTGAGGCTCAACAAGGCCAAGGGCCGGGTCCTGCCCTGGGGTCACAACAACCCCAGGCAACGCTCCAGGCATGGGGCAGAGGGGCTGGAAACCTGCCCGGCGGAAAAGGCCCTGGGGGTGCTGGTCGAGAGGGGGCTGGAGAGGAGCCAGCAGGGTGCCCAGGTGGCCAAGAGGGCCAGCGCCATCCTGGCTTGGATCAGGGGTGGTGTGGCCAGCAGGGACCATGCCCCTGTGCTGGGTACTGGGGGGGCTGCCCCTCGGCTGCTGGGGTCAGGGTTGGGCCCCTCCCTCCCCGAAGGCCCTGGGGGGGCTGGAGCGTGTCCAGAGAAGGGCAGCGGAGCTGGGGAGGGGTCTGGAGCCCCAGGCTGCTGGGGAGCGGCTGGGGGAGCTGGGGGGGTTCAGCCTGGAGCAGAGGAGGCTGAGGGGAGCCCTCATCGCTCCCTACAACTGCCTGACAGGAGGGGGGAGCTGGGGGGGGTCGGGCTCTGCTCCCAGGGAACAGGCAATGGGACGAGGGGCAATGGCCTCAAGTTGTGCCAGGGCAGGGTGAGGTTGGGCCTGGGGAACAATTCCTTCCCCAAAGGGCTGTCAGGGGCTGGAAGGGGCTGCCCAGGGAAGGGGTCGAGTCCCCACCCCTGGGGGGATTTAACAGCCGGGCAGGCGAGGTGCTGAGGGCCAGGGTTTGGGGGTGGGATGGCAGGGGTAGGGGAACGGTTGGGCCTGGTGATCCGAAAGGGCTTTCCCAACCTAAACAGTTCTATGATTTTAATAACCCATGCAGAAATACAGGCAATGTTTGTGGGTTGGTTTTGTTTTGGTTTAGTTGTTTTTTTTTTTTTAAAAATCAGCCTGTTTTGGCCCTTCACAACACAGCCGTTACCAAGGTATCTGAGCACTGTCCCCTGTTCTCCCTGTTCCTTGCCCCAGGGCACAGCATCCTAGCAGGGTACATTTTTTTTCTGTAGTTACAAATCATTATCGCTGCACCTATGGAGAGCTGCTGATGTGCACCTGCCGACAGCCTGACCTCAGCGAGGCGCTTTCAATTCATTAACGTTCCCAACATCCAGGCTAATCTTTTAAGGAAAAGAAAAAAAAACACCACACTTTTTTTTTTTCCTATTTATGGCTGTCATACTTTTGAGACCTCTAACCCAAGCCACACACAGGTTGAGCTTGCATCCGCAATGTGTTTGCAGGCTGTTATGCCCTCAAGTCCAACTACCCGTATTTTTTTTGTTCAGGTTTACATTTAGCTCAGTATTGCCCAAGCCCAGGAGCCAGCCCTTTGGTACTACAAGTTTCTGCAGTTCTCTTCCAAGTCCCCACATGCAGTACACTCGTTTACGTGTGGTGCCTAAGTAAGACCGCAGCTCTTCGGAATAAATGCCCTCCGCCTCCAGCACCAACGCCTGGGTGGCCTGATGCGCCGTCCCTGCCTCCGGAGGAGCTGCACGCCTTTGCCTCGATTATTAGTCAGCCTTTTCCATATTAACTAGATGATTTGAACTACAAGCACATATCATTGTAACTGGACTAATAACATCCATTAGTTGTATTTTGATAAGATTAAGACTTTTATTAGACTAACATATTCCAAACATTGCATTAAGGGTGTGTTCCTTTTCACTTATTAATAAGGTTTTGAGCATAACACAGAGCTCATTTTATTTCCACAGCTTATGCCAATCCTACCCCAACACAATTCCACTGGTAACAGACTTAATTTTGATTAACTCTCACCTTAAAACCAGCAGTATCAGACTTGGTATTTTCCTAGAATCCATGCAAGCAACCAGAAAACAGCAAGACAGTTAAAGTGTTCCAGTGATGAGCACCGTAACGAGACCCTAAGCAAAACAGTATAAACAGTTTAACTTGACAATTAATCCTTGTGTTTCCTGCTTGTTTCCATTTTCCCATCCCCACCTCAGACAGAGAAAACAAATACTGCCACCGCTGTTAATTAAAGATTTCTTTAACAACAAACGTGCCAAATAAGCCACTTCGCACATAGCGGGGCATGAACTCTATTCTTCACGTGCAGCAAATTGTGCCACCCAATAAGTAGCATTAAAATGGTAATGTTAGCTAGCTGAGCCCTTAATTGGCTCAGAGAGCCGGGAGCATGCTTGTGCAATCAAGAGACCCCTGTCTGGCCTAAATGCCGAGTTTTAAACAGATGTCTTAAAAAGAAAAGGGGAGGGAGAGACCAAGGGAAGGGAGTATGAAAGGATTTTGCAAATAGGCTAATCTCAGCCTCTGTATGCATAGATGCAAAAAGAAGATATTCTCCCCCAATGCCGCTCTGAAGTCTTTTGACCTGGACAGCATGGATCACAGGTGGCGGCTTATGCAGGCACCCTTATGCTATGGAAAAATAAATTCATCGACAAATCTTTAGCGTAAACATTTTTCTGGCTGTAGGGTTGATAACACTTGTTAAGTCTTATGCCAGCACTATCTAATGCTGCTTTCATAAGCAAAAGGCAGTTTTTGCCATATGACTTCCATGAGAAGAAAGAAACCCGTCTTATCTACACACGCTGTAAGTTACAAGGACCTGGCAATTTAGCTTGTGAAGAGTTTCGCATTTCCTCCCTGTATCCCGAAAATAAATACTTTTTATTTTTACGCATTTCCAGACTTTGTGGAAGAAAACCAGATTGCAACATTGGATGTGGGAGATAGATTTCTGCTCCTTTATGGCTTCTGTCTACTGCCTGCCTTGGTTAGCATAAAAGCTCCCAGAATACTAGCTTCAAAGAAGGATTGCCAAGTTTGATACTACCCATAAGTGCAGAACAAGCTCGATCCTTCCTGCCCTCTGTTGTCCAGCAGTTCCCAACCCAAAAAACACCTCACTGCTTCTCTTCCCCTTGAGGGTGGGAGGGAAAAAGCTATCTACATGCCAGGGGACCCATCTCATGCACCTGCAGCTCCCAGAACAAGTGCAGGGAGAGCAAGCCCAACTCACCAGGACCCTCCCTCCTAATGGGTAGGGAAGCCTTGGCCCTTTAACCTTGAGTTTTGCTTCCTTCCTTTTACATGAAGAACCTCTCTTTTAAATAGGGATAGAAAGACTAGCGGGGAAGAGACAGATCCAGGGACAGGGCTAGGAAGAAGCCCCTGCAGGAGGCAGGGATAAGCCCCAGCCCAACCTTGCAGAGGGCACAAAGGGTCTTTGGGGGACACCAAGAGCTCTGCAGAGGGCTCCTGCACTCTCTCACACCAGAAGCAAAGCAGAAATCAGGGCAGGAATATCCCAGCTAGATTTCCCAAAAGCTGGGAAATGGAAGAAGAGCAGAGATGTGCAAGGCTGAGTCCCTGCTGGACCAAGAAGGGAGGTACAGTTCGTACAGCATGCAAACAGCAAAAGGTGTTTTGCAGAAGCCAGTGAACCCACACAGAAGTCATTTGCACAAGGTTATAGCCCAAGACAAATATTAATCAATGAAGCACACAACACGCAGAAATCCCATGCCTCATTTGTCTACCCACAGCACGAGGGCAGGCGAGCCACAGAGGAGCAGAGCCCTAACTAGGTTTGTACCAAGGGCACCGCGTGGCGAGATCTCCACGGGTGCAGAGATCGAGTCACTGCTTACAGCTATTCAAGAAAGCATCTGGCAGGGAAGATGAGTGACAGTCCTAAACTGTATCGCTGGTTCAAACTCCTAGCAAGACAGCAGAAATTATCCTGAGTTATGAAGCAGTGTCCTAACAAACAAAGCACAGCCCATGCAACTGCCAGGGGAGCCTTCAGTTAGCAAAAAACTCCAAGTACATATAACAGTATTAAAAGAGCCTAAAGAGACATAAAAGCTATAGATATGCATTTCTTAAGCCAATATTGCAGCCATGAGGGATGTCTGGAAAGGAGGACAGAGTCACACATTGATCACCTTATCACACACCGATCATCTTAATAAGAAGGAATTGACCACAACATTGGAAGTCAGCTGTTTCTTGAGTGCAAGTGATCATGACTTGATTATATTTATTACATGAAAGGAAAGGTTAGTCTAAACTGTAATCACACACATGCAGCTTTGAAAGGGCCAATTTCACACAGCTCAAAATGATTATAAGTCAAATCAGTGAGGATTAGTAACAACTATATATAAATAATAATTATTCTCTGTTATCATATGCTTTGTTGAAAAAAAAAAAAAACAAAACCCAAAACCACCACAAAACTAGATGCTCAAACCACCACTGTCTCACAAGAGGAAAAAACCCCAACACTATTATAAAGCAAAAGTAGAGACACTAGTCTTCCTTAAAGGGAAAGCAACTAAAACAAATATTTTTAATTATCATTTAAAAACTCAAGAGGAAGCTAACGGTAATCAATACGTGACAGAATCTGGGAACTGTAGAGTACAGATAAGGGAAGTAAAAGGACAATAAAAAGAAGTCTGTGACCAATGTAATTGAAACAATCTGGGACGTTATTCTTTTCTAAAGAAACCACCTACATCTTACTAGCAAATGAATCCATTTAGTGGATTTATCCATATTAGTATAGGCCATTACTAAAACACAAGTGGTAGAATTGATAATAGAAAAAGGCAGTAGTGTTCAACAAATACATCCCACAACTGGGGAAGAGCCAGCCAACGTATGGCTATCAGAGGATGAAATACACATCATCATCACAATCACTTCTGGATTGTAAAAATATCAACGATGAAAGATTACACCATATTACCCTAATGTCATCTTTTATTAACGCCTATCAACAGGAGCTTCCAGAAAACAGCGTTTAGTTTGCAGAGCATCTTGCCAGCGCTAAGGTCTGCTTATTGGCAAAGACATCCTCTTTAAACATTTCACTTTGTAGTGCATGATGTCTGATTAAGTAACTCAAAAAAAGAAAAATCAGCTTAGGCCATGCTAAATGGATTAAAGACATACCTGAGAAAGGGAATCCTCTCTTGACAGCGGAGCAGGCGTGTTCCCCCTGCAGTTCCACAACAGCCATTCCTGGGAACATACTGGGCAGCAGGTTTTAGATCTGGGGAAAAAAAACAACAAACAAACAAAAAATTGTCAGGACTCTAGTTTCCAGATACCACCACAAATGAGAGGGCAATAAATAGGAGAGGGCAGCAAAAAACCACCATCTAGATCATTTGGCAAGCCGTGCTCAGCTGTGTGACAGGCATTTCACATTGTAGCACAACCAAATCAGCATGGGGGGCTGCAGGAGGAGCACGGTCTGTCCTGCAGCCGAGGAAACATCAGCTGGAGTAAAGAACTGACACTGCAACCTGGTGCCCCAGCAAGGTAAAGCCATTTTTTGATGCAAGTGGGAAAAATACTGAAGAGGAGCTGGCGGCTGGAGCACTACTCCAATATTGTAGGCAGCTCCAGTAGCCGTAACTCAAAGCAGAAAGTTTGGAAGAAGAATAGATGAACAAAAATAATTAAGGAATTAGTAACCACATTTGATAATAAACCACTAAAGGGTTCTCTCTCTTTACATTTAATAGAGGAAGGTTCAAGGAAAGGTAACAAACTGAAGTCACCAAATGAATAATAGAAATTGGACAGCCAGGGACTCCTCAGTCTCACCGAGACTTTGTCCAGCAGCAGACACGGCTAACTTGAAGATACAGAAACAACGAACCACTGCTATTACTAAAGCAATCAACTCAGAACAGTTGTAACAGCTGTAACAAGTAACATCTCGATAGATTAGGCATTCGTCCAGCACACCAAAGATGTGGATTCACGTCCTTTCACCACTTCATTCAGAGCAGGAGATTCACCTGGACTTCCCACACCGAGATGAGTGTCCAGCCTAACCAACCTAACTGCTGTGCAAGAAGCAACCGCACTTCTTGCTCTGACCGGACACTCCAAAGCCTTCCTTGTCAAAGCTGATGTATGCATCCTTCTGAAAGAGTGGAGATTTTAGCTAAAATACTCCATTTGTTCCAACTTCAAAAGAAAGCCCTGATTACCTTTGCTATAATAGCCCCACAGTCCCATCCTTCCTCTCTCTAACAAGGTTGCAGACAGCACATGGCTTTGCAGAAGCGAAATGCTACCTTTGGACACAAGTTGCTCTTGGGGAGATTCCAACTGGACATGAGGGGGAAATGTTTCACCCTGAGAACAGTCAACCACTGGAATAATCTCCCCAGGGAAGGGGTTGACTCCGCCACATTGGACACTTTTAAGCCTCAGCTGGACAGGGTGCTGGGCCATCTTGTCTAGGCTGTGCTCTTGCCTAGAAAGATTGGACCATCTGGTCCTTGAGGTCCCTTCCAACCTGGGATTGTATGATTTGCGATTAGGTGACCAGCATCACCCTTAATTATTCCAAAGAGGAATGGTAGAACACATTCGGACACAGAAACGGGCAATTTCATCACAAGCACAAGTCAAAGAACAAGCTTTGACATCAGCAAAAACTGCAACCGCGGGCACAGAGCCAACTCAAGCAGCAATGACCACAGCCCACCTCCTGCGGGCAGGTTACCGATGGCTGCCTCCTCCGGTGCAGATGGAGTTTCCGATGCCTCGTCACCCAGTATGTCGTTATCTCAACACGCACACTCAAGTGAAGAAGAACGAGGTGCCAGGGATGGCAAACAAACAGGATGGGACGAGTTACAGACATGACACAGAATGCAGAGTGCAAAATCAGATTTCCCCTGCCCACTGCAGAGCAACGCGGAGATTCTCTGGTGATTTATACCTTAATTTTGCCCGACAATGTCTGCATTTGTCTCTATACTAGTTATTAGCTTCCCCAAGGAAAGCAAAAATTGGAAAGCTTTTGAAAGATCTGAGAGAAACGTTGCTCTTCCTTCCTCACCTAGCAGGTGTATTTATGGCATAATCCAAAGGAATAATTACTCCGAACGGTAAGACCATCTCTCCGTGCGATCAGCATGGCTGTGTGAAGTTACAATCAATGCTGAAAATATATGTCTCGGTATTGACCAGCAGACGGTCTATCTAACTTTGAGAATCCTGTTTCCCTCCCCTCCTTCCTACCTCGTTTCAAAGTTGGAGCTGGTTTTGCATTGGAAATCAGAAGGCACAGGCGCACACCAGCGTCCTCTCCCACAAAAGAAATAGCTTTTTAAATTATTAACAGCTGAAGCACAACACTAAAATCAAATGCAGCCTATGAGAAATACAAAGAAAGGGAAGAAACTGTTTACAGTAACAAAAAATCTTTGGAAACGAGTAAGTGGTCCATTTGTTTCTCTGCACGTACATAGAAGATGCTGCATGTAGGAAGCTCAGTTCCAAGTTCCTCCCTTTATTTACAAACCATCAGCACTGGGGGTTCCCACAGAAATAGGTTTGTCTGCCCAACTTACAGGAATCTCCAAAGAATTCTCACTTTCAAAAACAGTTGCATAAAATATTAATTACTTGTATTTGAAGTAAATGAACATAAGCTATTTATTTAAAAATTCAATTACTACGAGCTATCAGATGACTTTTTATTTAATTGCTATGGATTGCCCTTTAGACATCATAATGAAATTAATAGAACATGCTGGTAATCGATAGTTACTGATTAATCGATCCACAGCAGCTCTTGCAAAGACTCTTTAACCCCCAGACGTCATTATTTATTACCTTATAATGCAAGTGCCAAATGGATACAGGACATATTTAGGAGTGCAAAGGTATCTGGCTGTTACACAAAGTTCAAGGTGTGGCAATATGGGATTTTGCATATATATAGGGTATCTCACCCTTGAAGGTTAAGTATTATACTCTTCATTAATACATGATCAAGATCTTCTCATGAGTGGAATAAAGTCATCCTTCACAGGTGATCTACTTCTATTTATCCAGTGAGGAATATTTAAAACATTAAACTTCCTCACAGCGTATCTGTTCAGTGCCTCTCGGCACTTATGGAAAATAAGCGCTATTTAAATATTTTCACATGTGCGCAGACTTTCTCGGAATCCGCACACTGAAGTACAAAATTCGGAAACCAGTGGGAGTAACTCACTCGATGCCAACAGAATATAGCATTTTTATGCTAACAGTAGCTTCCCCATTTAAAATGCTTATGCCCATCATTAGAGCACAAACAGGAATGCTGTAGAATGAACCATCTTCCAATGAAAGAGTAACACCTTGATCTTAGCTATATTCACACATTGCAAAAAAGAAAAGCCTTTAAAAAGAAAGCAAGCAATGCCCTACAGACCCAACTCCAACCTGCAAAGACCTTTGATTTTGCCCTGATCGTTCAGCAGCACAGTTTTGATACCGCGCCGTATCTAGCGGGCTGCGCTGCTCTTTGCAGAGGGCACAGCACAGGGGTGCACAGCATCAGCTCTCCCATCACAGTGGGAGGCCAGGAGGTTAGCACGGACCTTCAGTAATAACAGACCAGGCTTGCCCTTTCTTCTCGCACCGAGAAAAGCAGCGACGCAGCTGGCCTCACACAGGTCCTCCTCCTTTTAATACACGCAACAGTTCAGCAGATACGTTCCGAGAGAAAAGTTAGAAAAGGCCAGCCTCGGCCCAAAAGCCCAGACCTTTACTTAAAGACAACTTTGGCAGTAAAGACCTCTTATGTCATCTGTGGCTTCTGCCCAACTTCCTTTCCAGCCATACTCCCAGCATCCCCACAGCTACTTCACTTGGCAGACAGACAGCCCAATTTTTCGGCACCTGCATCTCAGGGCAGACCTCCAGGCAGACAGCTCTCATACCAGGGACTCCAGGCCTGCTCTCTAACTCACTCCTCATTATGAATTAGTATAAAACTGAATCCAAAAAGTAATGTTTCTGTAATGTATCTGTGCCCTCCACGAGCAGGAACGGTCTCCCTCCCTGTCCCCCACACCTCTAGCAAGAGGCTGCTCACATCGGGGCAGTGGCAGAAGCAGCAAGACCTGCACCCAGTGAGGCAGCTGTCCCCATGTCCGCAAATCCCTGGCTGAGCAAAGGCCACCTACCCAAATTATGGACAGGAGGGCACCTCTGCACAGGGAAGGGGACAAAGAAGCAAAATTAAGGGTATTTGTTTGGTCAGCCTGCGGTTTCCCAGTATCCCACTCCCAGCCTGTGTGGCCCATACCTCATCTTCCAGAGATCTTTGCTGTGATGCTCTCCAGCAGAGAGATTTCATTGCTCTGCCCATATAACACAGAGCCAGAGAGCGCCGAAGCTTGCCCCCATCCAGCAGGCTGGGTAGCTAGGTCCTGTGAACAGGCCGTGGCACTCAGGTGCTGACTTTTTAGTCTTTCCCAGAAGTTCCAAAAGCATTTAACCATCGTAGGATCCCTTCACTGCCCCAGTTTGCCAGTCCTGGCCCTGCCCGTGCAGAAAAGCACCACACCAGAAACCTGCACAGCTCATGGAAAAATTCCCCAAGTCTCCCCCAGGCAGGACAGCATGCTGGCCAGGGTGAGCCAGGCTGGTGGGAAGGTCACGCTAACCTACAGACAGCATTTGCAAAATTACTGCAGAAGTAAAGCGCAAAGCTGGGTCCGGGAAATGATGTAAATTGAGTTTGCCTGAGCTGACAACAGCTCTTGATTAGAGGTTTCCAGAGCTCCTGAGGAGCTTGCAAATTCTTTTTTTTTTTTTTTTTTTGCCCAGTCACAGACCACAGCAGTCTCAGGATCGGAAAGAGTCCACATGCGAGACGGTGGAAAGCGGTGTGGGGTGCTGTGCTCATCAGCACGCCTCTACGAGCCTGCCAGGTCCAGCTGCGGGCCCAACCTCCGCTTTCATGGGGGCTGCACAACTACAGAAGAAACAAACAAACCTTCCAGCATCTCCCAAGCTGCAGGACAAGGTCACGAGATGAATTCAAAGAGCTTGTCAAGGTTTAGTATATTCTCCTCATAAACAGGTGAAGACAAAAAAAGGGAAAAAAAAAAATAAATAAAAAGGCATTTGTTGTCAAATTTGCAAGCAAATGCTTTGAAATACAAAGGCTTTTTTTATGGAATACATTTTCTGGTGTTTAAACAAAGCAAATGCCTGGCAAGAAAACCCTGAGCCAAATTATTGTTAACAGTGAAACAGTAATTGCAGCAATAAATAGGATATGTTGAAAATTATAGCAGCCTAAAAACATTCACCCCATCTGACAATATATGGGACAATTTAGCTCCTGGTCAGCAACATAATTTCTGGTTTTACTGTTATATAGAGATTTCTGCAAAGTAAAGTTGTCATACACATCCATAAAAATAAATACAGAGCAAAGTTACTTTGGGGAGACGCATTTTCATCTTGACTAAAAAAACTTTTTGCTGGATGCTGTTGTCCTCATTACCTGGTCATGCATTGTAACAACTGCCTCAGCCCTCCTTGTTTCTGGAGCAGGCTTTGGTTCACTCCAGGTGAAGAAAACATGTTATCGATTAAGTACATCGACTAAAATTACAGACTGTTCACAGTCGCTTATTATTCACAGTTTCGTTATTGTAAACGGGGTATTACAGCATCGTGCCATGTGGCACTCTGCAATATGTCACATTTCTTCAAACGACGGTGGCAATCCTGCTAAATGCTATTTATAGTGCTGCATATGCACAGAATTAACGGCACCGAGCTAGGAAACAGAACTTTCCCACAGGCGCAAAACTGCAGTCAGGCCCTTGACCTCCTGCATCTGATCGCTGCCTCAAACCAGGGGCTTATCCAAGGCTCCTTCTACATCAGAAACCCTCAGTTTTTTGGTGCCTTTGAAAAATAACCTTCCCATTTCATAGCAAAATGTAGCAGTGCATTTATGTGGGCAGCCACTGGGTATATTGATTGCCAGTTTCTCACCCTCCATGCAGATCTTTCCGGGCACCCCCTGCACAACACAGGAGAACATCCAAGAACAGCAGGAGAAAAATCCAAGTGTAAAGAGAAAACAGCACACTTTGTCGGTGTTTTCTGTTAGGAAGAAAAATCCTGCCCTCTCGAAAGGCATGCCTTTTCCTGACAGGGGCTGTAACCACTGTCCCCGGCACACAGTGATCAACCCTGCGTGCTTCACAGGAGCAAAGGAGCCCAGACCTTCATGCTAACGCTTAACAACTGCTAAATATCAACATATGGATTTTACATGACCATAATAAGCTCCCCCAGCACTGAATAAGGAGCTCCTCTTCCCACAGATACTTTTAGATACCAGTGGTCCCCGTGGTCAGGTGCAGGAGTCACGGGCATTGCAGCACCCACCTTTTATGCGCATAAACTTTTATTGGATCCAATCCTAAGTACTTGACAAAAGTGCTTCTCATTTTCATTAATGATGAAAGAAATTCTGGAGCAGGCAGTGACCCAGCGTGAGTGTTACCTTTATCTCAGCCCTATCACCAGAAAACTACAGTCCCCTATCTTCCTCCTAATAGTATCATGAATCAGTAAATATTTGTACAGCATTTTAAAAGATGTAAAAACACCACTTTAATGCTAACTATCATCATATCCAAAGATAAGCATTTTAACTGCCACATTATTCCTGAAAATTGTTCTTTTTTTTACTGTTTTGATTATTGCAGATATTAGAAACTCTTGTTCCTTCAGCAGTTTAAAGTATCTTTTTTTTACATTTGTATCATAATGTAGTGCTCAACTATTTTTCCAACTTGATATCATTCTTCATCTCAGCTAGCTTTATTACAGCCATACAAAATGAGACAGAATTGCAACACAAAGTAATTCACCAAAAAATGAGTATACTAACAACGAGGAACAAGTACTGCCTTCACCTCCCAAGCAAAAAAAAAAAATGTACACATGCACAGGGACAGAAAGAAAAGTTAAATTTAGGGCACATGACCTTGCAGCAAATGTCTCCTGCCCAGGACATTTTAAAAGGGAAGGCATATCCACCCTTTGAAGCATTTACAGTGAGTATAGTTCATGGCACTAGACATAAATGTCTAAAAATAGCATTACAGGTATGACTTCCATCACAAGGTGAACGCAAGTCTAAAGTGAATCCAAACGTGAAATATCAGAAGTAAATATTCTGCGATAAAAATTCTAATACCTAATATACTGCAGCAATGCTGGCACTCCCAGGCACAGTCTTTATATTAGCATGCATGCATTTGCAGGCACCTACATGGAAAATAATACAAGTCCTGCACACGTTAGCTGCTCTAGGGTGGTTCTTGCTTAAATCAGTCCAAAACCTACAAGGCAAAGATTTAACATTTTAGACAGGTGTATTAGAAATGATGGTACCTAAACAATGTATCATTAAAAAAAATAAACTCCATTTACAGCAAATGAAAGAAAGCAACGTAGATTTTTCAGAGTGCTGTATCTTCAAATTGCACGTGCCAACACATCCTTGCTGTCACACAGACACCAGCCCATCGAGCCTGCTCACGTCAGCATCACTTACAGCCCTAACTCCTCAGGCAGCATTATGCAGGCGCTCTGGGCCTGCCACGGAGGATCAAATCACCGCTCCAGCCCATCCAACATCCTTCCTGCAGGGGCAGAATTACACCTCCAAAATGTAAGACTTTGATGCATCAATTGCACTCTTAACTAGGATAGCTGCTACTGTTAGTAACAATCATTAGACTGTTTAATCAATTCAAACTATGTGATAATTGCAATTCCTGCTAACGAGCAAGTATCTTGAGAATAGTCCTAATGTCTAAAGCACACTGAGCTGCTTCAAACTCACAGGGACAGATGAGACTGAGACCTGCGGATAAAGAAATCATTAACGATTCCCTGTGCCACAAGGACAGCTCTTCAGCCTCCACACACCCTAAACCCTGCAACACCACTTACGTAGCAACAACTCACTTTCTGCCCAAGACCTCCTGCAGGCCCCTTGCAAAAATCTGCTTTTCCAGCAGCTTCAGTCAAGACAGCAACCGCTGGGGCAGTCTTGTTACCTGGCAAAGCATCAGCCCCTCGCTCAGCATGCCGATTGCAGGGCTAGACTACAGCCAATGCTATCTGAGGTTGGACTGACATCGGGCCGCGATGACTCAGAAGATGCTAAATAACCTGAACACTGGTCCCAGGAGGAAAGGCTGCCCAGCCCAAGCTAAGGGATCTCCAGGGCGTCTAGCTGTACATCTCACCTTTCCCCAGGGCTGGGAAAGCCCGGAGAAGCCATGGCTATCCCCAGCCGGGGCTGCTGACTGCCCGCCTCACTGAGCTGCGCTCAGAGCATTGCACAGCTTGGTCACATGAAGGTTTTTCTAATCCACACAAAGAGCAGCCAGTCTCCGCTACTTCAACCTAACCTTTCCTTTCTCACACGAGACAGCTCTTATTACCACTTTCATTGAGGCTTTCTTCTCCAGTTTTGAGTTTCCTTCGCAAGGTGATTGTTGGTTTGGTTGTTTTTTTGGGGTTTTTTTGGGGTTTTTTTGGGTTTTTTTTTGTTTTAAGAACCACCCTTTTAATTCATACATACGAGAATGATTTCTCCACTATTTGTAGATTTAAAAAGGGTGGTGGGAAAAATGAACTATCCAGTCACTCTTTATCCTAGACAATTATAAATTTAACCGAGCCATAGCATATAAAAAAAGCTCAGGTTTTAACTGAAGTTATGGCTAAAATAGGAGGCTCTAGCTCCAGGTCACTCAGAAATAGGGGACAGCCCTGTTACTGCAGCTTTGCACTGGGGTAACAGCATAGGTGTTGACGGACCTCGCCCGATTCACAGTGCAGCAATTAAGTCTGCAAGTAAAGCTGTAAATTGGTCCAACATGGGTAAAGTAAAACACAATATATAATAGCATTTGCTTTCACTGCCAAACTTTTGTTGTGACCCATAAAAGTACTTTCAAGATACTGCATTTAATTAGTTTTATAGTACCTATGAAAAAAACACGCTCTAAACAAACCTAACGTTGACTTTTACGTTTCCCTCCCCTTCATTCCTCCTCTCTACTCTGTTTATGGTTCCCTTCTTCCTCCACCTCCTCATCTTTGAAAGACTAAAGCAATCATTCTTACTTGACAAGTAAAAAATGCTGTAATGTCTAAGAAAAGGAACTCAAACATCTCTGTCGAGAGAGACCAAGAGCTCTAGTCCGCAGTTTATCTTCTCATAACATCTAGAAAATATTACAGTCAACTGTAATACGCTGGACAACCGCCACAAAGTCTTCTGTATCTTAGCTGTACTTTTAAAGCTTTGTAAGGTCATTTTACAAAGGAAGAGCATGGAAAAGATTTGAGGAATCAGATCTGACAACAGAGGGCTGGTGTATGGTCGTAAAGGTTAAACCTGCCCTTGTTGACTTAGAAATGTGCTGGCAGGGCAAGGATCGGCCAGGATTCCCTGGGTGACTGTGGCAAGAGGGCACTCAAGCTGCGGTGGGGAGAACAGAAAAGCAGAAGCCTGGAGTGTATGCATACAAGAAATTTTAAGCTAAATAGAAAACATGAGACAAAAAAATGTCTAGGCTGTGGTACCTCAACAGCAGCCTCACTGAATTATTACGGGAATGACATATTTAGCCTGCCATGCAGCCAGCCTTGGACACAGTGGGGAAGAGGAGCCAAGAGCCATCTTTGTCAGAACAGAGCCAAAGGTTCAGCCTAAGTCCCTCAGCAGGGACAACCCCAGGCCAGCGGAGGGGCAAGCAGGGCCTCCCTGATGAAGGGACATGAGGCACCCCAAAAGCAATTGGGTGTATGACACTGAGGTCTACCCATCTAACCTCTACACCAGCATTTCTTACCCTCTATCACCAATTCAAAGAACCACATTCTAAAATATTATTTGGGTTATTTTTGTCCTTTTTTTGACCACAGGAAAGAAGACTGGTTACAGAACAAGTTTCCAGAGTAAAGGAAGGATTTATAAATCTATAAGGATTATGTGTATGTGCATATATATTTGAAAGACCTTACAGAGCACTATACAGGCTGCTATGAAGAAAATTAACTCCATCCCAGCCAGACTCAGTTCACCATTATATACTTACATATGTAAGTGTATTGTGTATATGTACACACACAGAGTGTGTATATGTGCATATTATGTATGTGTATATATATTTACACAGAGCACACAGAGCATGGAGAAAGGGAGGCTCTCTGGAAGGTGACTCAGAAGACTATCTGTTCTGACAACCAAATTGCAAGCTGAGGCTCCTGGCTTACATGAGTCATATGCCTAAAGTATATGAATATTTAATAAATATTCCCTTAAACATAACTGCCCTCCTGGGATGCAGCACACAGAGCATCAGTGTGAGCTCAGGCAACTTGTTTTGTCACCCCACAGACCCACAGGGTGACTCCTTGGGGATGTTCTTCACCCCGCGGCTGACCTGGAGCCAGGAGGGGAGATGCCCAAGCTCAGTGCCACAGGGGGTGGCTGCAGGGCACTGCATCACTGCCTGTGCTTGAATACCACTGAGCAGCTCTCACTGCATCCCGGGGCATACACCGAGAGGAAAGCCTCAGGTGAGTGGTGTGGGGGCAGAGAAGCCTCCTGGAACAATAGGCATGGGTTTGGCAAGGGAGCCATCTTCACTGCCTTCAGGGAAACAGCAACCAGTGAGCACCTTCCTGTGATTAAACAGGGGCTAAAAGAAGCAGATTTGGTTATTATGAGTCAAGTACTCAATATTTTAAGCTGGGTCTTAAACCCACTGTGGCTAGCTACTCAAATCAGCAAGGGAACCAGCTCAAGCTCCAGGCTATCCCCAGGCTACCTCTCAAGCTTCAGTTTTCTTCTAGCTTCCTCTGCATACCCTTCCATCACACTGCCACACCATTGCCCAGTTTCAAGTTATTCCCTCTGCAGAAAAACACTGCAAATTCCTTCCTACACCTTTAGCCTTTTTCCCTCTACACACACTCAAATGCCTTACTCCCCTTCCAACCCAGACTGGGAGCAGACTCTAGCATCAGACAAGCTTACAGCATACATCAGAAGTGTCATTTTCTAGTGGAGAAGGTAATGAGAAGCACTGACAGGGAACACATCTCTTCTTGTGAGGCACCGTGCCCAACTTACAACTGCTCACATCTGCCTGTGAAGATGATATGGAGTGACTGCAAATGAACTTCTATCGCTGCCTCTCCGCTTTGCCGTCGCAAAGCCAGCCAACAGCTGAAGCATCACTACAAACACCAGGCACAGTGGTCTCAGCTGCCATTTCGTATTTCTCCTGGCAGTTTTACCCCTTAGTCAGTTACATTATCAAATTCCACCTATAAGTACCTGCTCTTAAATGGATATAAATATCATTTAGCTCAAAGGATCCACACACAGAGACAGGTACAAGCTATATGCCAGGCTTCACTGCAACTGCTGGGAAATAGGGTCATCTCTGAGGTAATTGCAGCAGCTGCCTTGGGGCACACAACAGTTTGGGGAGATGTGAAGACCAGGACTGAACATTACCCTAGCTCCTCACTAAGGAGTAGCATCAGACACCAAGCGGTATGAAATATTTTCAGTCAGTAGTAAGGGTAAACAAAGCACCAAACTATGCGAGATAATACCAAAATACTTTTTAACTGAAAAAAAAGTAAATTTCCAGTCAACAGACACAAATTTAAGACGACAGCACAGTGCTCCTGAGTCAGGTGGGGTTAGCGTGGGGCAAGACTCCCCTTCATCTCCACTGCCTGCCATGGAGATGTCAGCTCTTACTCCCACAGAAGCATCCAAATGGTCAGGAGCGCTCCCCATCAGGCCCACAGCAGCTCAGTAACACTTCCAGATTTGCTGGGAAAGCTCACCAGCTCGGTGACCAGGATCTCTCTACGCAAACCGACCGATCATTTAGTAGTTACACATTTCTGATCCATTTTTCTGAACCTACATGAGTGACTGAAAGCTGTTTTCACTTCCACAACAGACACTTGGTGTAGTGTTTTGTGAGGGATGCCAATCCTCCTCCAGAAAATGAAGGAATCGGCATGGTGGGTGACCTGTTTAATGACCACAATACCCACAGACCTATTTTAACAGGCAGGGAAAGATGGGGAACATTTCCCTGGGAAACTGGTGCCACTTAGTCATGCCACTCTTTGTGCAGTCCAGTCCCAACAGGTCCTCTCCCACGGGATACTCCAAACACCCTGCCTACGTGCTTTCCTGAGCATAGCCTCGCTCAGCCCACCCTCTCCAGCCCTGCTGCCAGGCACGTCTGGCATCTCTTGAAACCATAACATGAGCTGCAGGCAAAATCCTGGGAGTGCATTGTCTGACCTTATGGAAGCTGTAATTCTCCAGCTGATCGAGGTAAGAACAAGTAACATTCAACACTTCTACTTACTGATCACAGGATGGTTTGGGTGGGAAGGGACCTCTGAAGGCCATCTAGTCCAGCCCCCTTGCAGTGAGCAGGGACATCTTCAACTCCATCAGGTTGCTCAGAGCCCCATCCAACCTGACCAGGAATGTCCCCAGGGATGGGGCATCCACCACCTCTCCGGGCAACTGGTCCCAGTGCCTCACCACCCTCATCATAAAATATTTCTTCCTTCTATCTCATCTGAATCTCCCCTCTTCTAGTTTAAACCATCACCCCTTGTCCTACCGTTCCAGCCATGCCTTGACCTTCCCGACCCCATCCCTACAAAACCAGGCAACGTCCGTATACTCTTCCCAGGATGCCTGTCCCTGCTTCCAGTGCCTGTGCAGCTCCTTCTTGCCCTTTAGTTTGACTAGCAGGTCTCAACTCAGCCATGCTGGTCTCTTGCCTTCCTTGGCCGATTTCTTACACCTGGGTATCAAGAGCTCTTGCACTCAATGGAAAGTGTCCTTAAAGGTCTGCCAGCTCCAATACATGCATACCTTTATGGGTTGGGGTTGTTTGTTGTTGTTTTCTTCTTCCAAAACAAACAAAAAACCAACCCAGACTGAGTAAAATATGTAGTGATAAACACAACTCAAGTTGCCCACGTCTCTCACAGTTATTAAGCAATATAAAGAGATGTTTTTAGGATGAAGCACTGTTTATCGCTGTTTGTAACATGTGTTTGAGCTACAGTGCTCCCATTTATAGCATTTTCTCCCTTTTTTATTAAATACCCTGAAGACAGGATTATTAGTTTCCTCACAGCTTTTATACCACGCTCATGACTACACTATCTAAGTCCTTCACAAATGTTATTTAGTTTTACAACAACCAAGGAAGCTAGAGGCTGTTAGCATCTCTGCTTCACCAAGGCAGAGAGATCAAGCTGAAAAGTTGACTTTATTTTGAGGTGTAATCCAAGCTGCTTAAGACACAATTTTTCAAAGTATCCCAGTATCACAGACCACCTTGGGTGCCCAACTCAAAGCTCCTGACAAGTTTCATTAAAGCTCCTGGAACACGGCACTTCAATTAGATTCAGCAGCCTTAAATCAGGACATGAATCTCAAAAAGGAGAAAATAGCCATAAAAGGCAAGTTTTAAACAATTTTCCCATTTGAACACAGCAACGGGGACAATCTCAATCTCTCCAAGGCAGTCCCCAGTCTCACACACAAAGCTATTCATTTGCTCCTGGTGATCACATTGCACCTTAACACATCCCTCCAACAGGGCCACAAAGGATGCCGGAGTCCCGTGGATGGATGTCCACCACACATTGCTCAGGGCCCTGCAGTCCACATGCCAAGGAGACAGGCATCTGGCAGAGAAAGACCGAGGTGGCCCTGCAGAGCCTGTGGGGAGCCAGCCTCATCAAGATTCAGCTCTTTACTTCTGACACATTTCTACATTTACTACTCAGTGGAGAGAAACAGACACTTTGAGGGAGTGATTAATTTGACCCTTTCTAGATGGTCTGCTGTTATGTCAAGAAGGTATCTGCTGACCATGAAGGGACCCTAGGGAACCCTATAGATTTCTACTGCTAGTCCCACAATCCACACCATAGGTGTCCTGTCAATTTATAATGCAAAAAAAAAAAAAAAAAAAAAAAAAAAAAAATTATGTTCTAGGGATGCCTACTTTTCTCCATTACAGCAGGAGACAAACAGCTAAATCTTAGCTGGGGGTAGAGTTAGAGGAGACAAAACCCACCTTGTATCCCAGCACATGCTGGCAAGAAGCCAACTTTTGTCTTCCAGAAAACATTTGCTCTGGCACTTTTTAATTTTTGAATATCTCTTTCTAACTTCACAGTTTTAAAAATACATTTTGGATGCAGTTGCCTAGTATTTGGGGCTCTCATTTGATTCCCCACACTGGAACACCAGTACCTCCATGGAACAGGCTAACAGACACTCAGTTATGAGCCAAGGTGAATGAGAGGGAAGGCCAAGACGTACCCAAGGGGTTTCAGGGGCACTTATTTGCAGGAGTCAGTAATTTCACATTTAGCAACAGTGGGCAGATCGGCTGGCCCTGCACTCACCAAAGCTGATGCCTTCAGCTCTGGCCCACCTTGATTTTTGGCAGTCTGCAGTTCCTTGTTACTGAGGTCTCTGCTTTCCCCCACCTTAAACCTCCTCCTTGCGTTCTCCCACCTGATAGCCCACTCCATCCCACTCGTGCCCCAGAGCACTGTTGCCACCCTGGTCGTCATTAGCACCAATGGTCAGCTCATGAAACGGGTGGCAAGCAGCCTGGCTAATCCCTTTCCATGCTGTCTGGGTGGGACTACAACACTCAGGCCCCTGGTTCTCAAGTGTGAAACCTTGAGAGGCTCCAGCTACTAAAGCCTCATATGTTAACATGGAGATCGATTCCCTGGGAGAGCTTCATACCCATGTCCCAAAGAAATATTGCCAGGGAAACAACAAAAAGTAGAAAACCAACAAAATCCTAACTGCTGGCCAGCTGCAGATTATTATTAAAAGGAAGAAGATATTTTTCCCAAAAAAAAATATTATTCTCAAATGCCTCAATCGTTCCTGTTGAAATAGTCATTAAAAACCCAGTCTGCAGCACGTTAGGCTGAAGAGTTTTAGCAATCAGTTGAAGACTGATGAAATTACACACAATTACAATAAGATTTTGTAAAATGAACGAGTGAGTTCAGCTCACGAGTAATGTTAAGCATATGCTGCATGAATAGTTCTTTTTTTCCTGAACTTGCTACCCTCGCATTAAAAAAAGACAGACAAAACCAGCAAAACTTTGCAATGCCAATGATGGTTCATAATTTTCTGACATTTTTCTGCAGGCAAAATGTCATCTGGCTGGGGAAAAATCTTTCTTTTGCTGCAAGAAAGGTTTGTTTCCTCTTGTTCTCATTTTCCCCATTTTGCAATGCAAACCTGTGCTGGCCAGCTGGACTGACGGGGATCTGAATCACAGTATCGTTTAGGCTAGAAAAGCCTTTTCAGACCAAGCCCAACCATTCCCCTACCCCTGCCATCCCACCACTAAACCCTGGCCCTAAGCACCTCAGCTGCCCGGCTTTTAAATCCCTCCAGGGATGGGGACTTGACCCCTTCCCTGGGCAGCCCATTCCAGCGCTTGACAACCCTTTTGGGGAAGCCGCTAACTGCATGTTTACTTTGTTCAGTTTAACTAAACCAAAAACTTACTGATAAAGAAATTGCAGGCCTTGTATAACCTCTGCCATCGTTAATACAATGTACAGACTCAATACTGTGACATATTTGTTCCCTGGCCTTTGCTGCTTCTATTAGAGTGTCAGGTCTTCCAAGCCCACATGGCAGAGACTGCTACTCCGGATCAGCGCAGCGATCAGGACAAGAGGGACTTCCACAGATGGTCTAAAGGCACTGCTAACGAACGTGGGAGGTAGCAGGGTAACTCTGTGATATAAGAAAACAGAAAACCCTAAACCATTTCAGTGCATTGCAACATATAAAATGCCATTCCCGTAACAGGAAAATTCTCAGAGCAAAGCTGCTCTCTGAAATGATTAATATTTTGCTATAGGGAGTTCCAGCGTACTCGGCGAGCGAGATCAAGGAGTTCAGCATTAGATAAACATGTTTTGACTGCAGAATGACTATTGTGAACTTGCAGGTCAGGCACAACTAGAGCTGGGGGAATACTGCAATGAAATTCCATGAGTGCTTGTTTAGATTTGTAAACAAGATCACCTCAGTTATGCTTACACTCCTTTTTGTGAATGTTTTTAGGGGATATTTTCGCCATGGTTTTTTAGGCTTTTAAACCAAAAGATGCCGTTTTCCTTTTTTCTTCCTCCTTCCCACTAAAAAAATTTTTATTTCCGACTATTCCAGGTTGACACTTCATGTTGAAGGATAATCCTTTCTACTATTCTGTTCTAGAAGTAGACTACTATGCCTGTGGCACAAGCACAACAGTCCAGCATGCAGCATGAGTTGGCCACATCCCTTGAGGACAAACTCCTGCCTCTTGCGACTCCAAGTGTGGATGCACGGAAAAGCCAAGCCAGCTTCCAGGTTAGCCTGGCTCTAGCACCTGCCTGCCCACATCCTAATCTCTTGCACAAACACGAACGCAGCAGCACCAGAAGGTGCCAGCTGGAGGAAGGCACTGCTGCAACAGGGACGGCAGCTGGGTTTCGCTGCCTGCACACCAGGACTCCCAACACGCTCAGCTGCCTCTGGCTGCTCTTCCCGCATCTCCCCTCTCAGATCCCATGAGGGAGGTGGTGGGGATGATTCACTAAATCCTGAGGTCTTATCAGATGAAGAAGAAATCACCTGCTGCAGCCACTGGCAGTGACAAACCATAATAACTATGGAGGAATATAAGAGGTATTTGACAGGCCAGCGTCTTACCCCAAGATCAACCTCGCCCTCAACGCCCCATAGGCAGGATGAGACCTCTTTGAAACTACTGAGCATCAGCTTCCCTTCCCTCAAGTCAAGTGTGAGAAAGAAAGAGGGTGTTTCAGGAAAAAATATGAAATAAAATAACAGCCTGCCAGCAGCGCAAGTTCAGAAGGGATTTGCTGAGACTTGCTTTCGCCAATATTGGGGGCGGGGGGGAAGGAGATGCCACTCAAAGAACAGCAAAGGAGCAGGTTCGGCTCATCAGAAGAAGGACAAATGCCAAAGGAGCTTTGAAGCATTTTTGTGCTTTCCTCAGGCTTGAGCTGGTGGGTTATTAGGTAATTGTGAGAATATACGCAAGCGATACCAACTGCCCACTGCTCAGAGATCGCTGAGGTACAGAGACATCCCAGTAAAACCCATTTTGTTCCATGCTATCTGCAGATTTAGAGAGCACGCTCTACCCCGATGGCGAGCAGATAGGCTGCAGCACAGGCACAGCTCCAAAGCAGAGTCTTCTTGTTGCTGTATCTGGGTTCTGCTTAGCCTGCAGGATTATTGCAGCGAGTGGGGACAGAGCGAACCGAATCTGTCTGCAGCGGGAAGGGGCATGCTTTTTCCACTATGGGGAAGGAAAAAAAAAAAAAATCCTTGAGTAGGAACATTTGAATATTCTGCCTTAAGTTCATCTCCATTGTAGTAGGATTCAGTATTTCAGCAGCTGTATAAAGCAGGGAGTCTTGTTATTATCACTTTCATATAAACACAGATATTCCCATGTCCAGAAAGAGTAAAGAATTGCTTTGGCCACAGGGAGATGAAAGAAGTAGAAAAATGCACTTTTATGCTGGAGCAATTGTCCCACAAGTGAGACTCCCACCCCAGAATAACCATACTTCCAGTAAATATTTCTGTCTACAAAACTTGTTAATCACTTGTAATGCCTCAAGAACACCACGCCCAGCCCTTTTTTTTTTTTTTCAGTACACCTTTCTCAGCTTTTTTAGGCCTCACCCTCTTGTCCCTTCACTACACCTTCCCTCCAACCCTCAGCACTCTTCAAGATTTAAGTTCTTTTAGCAGATACAGCCCCTCAAGTTTCAATTACATGACTTTGGACTGCTTCAAGCAATAATCAAAACTCAGTACTGAGAATAAAAATTATACAGCTAAACTGCAGATTCTAGAGGTAGCTAGGGAGAGTTAGGAGCCGTCTGTAAGGTTCAGAGCCACATGAAATGTGCTTACACTGTATTTGTTCATCAATTCCAGTGGCTTCAGCCTAAATGGTGCCATCACTTAGTTTTTGGATACTTGTATTTTGCAGCATTTTAATGTCATTGTCCCTTGCACGTTACAAAGGAGGTGCCCTGCCGTGAGCATTCTACTTGCTACAATTATTTCAACCCAGCTAAGAGCTTGTTTCAAACAATTTTACCGCTCAAGTTGTCTCCACCTCATTTATCATAAGAGCCCTTTCTAGTTCTAATGGAAGTCACAACTTCATTCTGAGGTCTCATGTCAATGGCTGCAGGTGAAAGACAACCAGGGACAAATTAGGTACAGTTTTATTACTAGCACGGGAAGAGACTAAAAGCAGCATGGCCCCAAGCCACACGGATGTGCCACTTGGGTTCCAAAAGGAGCAGCAGTAGCTTTGTGTACACGCCAGACCCTGTTTCCAGCAAAGCAGATCACCGCAGCTTTGCATCCACCAAATGAGAACACCGTGGCTTTAACTAGCTATTCCCATTTAAAATTATAAATGAGATTAAATGGTCCAAGATGAAGTAATACTATTATTAGGGAGTGGTTTGAGTGAGCCAAGCTGCAATGCTAGGACAGTGATTGTAGTTTAGCTGTCATTATTTTCAGTTCCCTGGGGATATGCATACGCATGCACCCGGCTGCATGGACACGTTGGCCTCTATTAACGGCAGCAGCAGCTGGTCCTGGGGTATATGTATGTTTGCTTATGGAGAATCATAGAAAGCTGCTGTTTTCAACTTGTAAATTTGAGAAAAAGTCAACCTTGTGTCAAATATGACAGCGAGAAGCATCTGCCGCAGGGTCAATCAATTGCATATACTTGCTCTGCATTAAAACAAAACCTACAGAGGCTCACCCTGCAGTAGGGAAGGAATCCTTACAAGCTAGAACTAGGTAGTGACTTTGATGCAGTACCCACAGCCGATCAGACAGCTTGTTTAAAAATCACTTCTCTACGTTTCTTTGTGGCAAGTCTAACCTCTCTCGCTCGCAGGCACGCAATACTAGGTGAGGAAGCATTAAAGAATGAATATCTAATATCACCACAGTTTTTGTAAAACCCTTTTCCCAGGAGACTTCAGATCAGATGTGCTATCTGAGTTTCACTGAGGTTTCTGCTTTCTTTCCCTAATTTTCCAGCTGGGTTAACTAGGCAGGAGGAGGTCAAGTACTTTACAGAAAAATCACACAAAGTGTCAGAGCCACAATCAAAAGCCAGGATCCTCCAAACACCTGCTCTTTTGCTGTCACCATGCTATGTGTTTCCCAGGGTTTAGGTTTTATTTGCCTTCTATTACTCATAAGACTGTTTATATTCATGTTTATTAGTACTCAGTAATTTTTTTTTTCCTCCCCTTTTCCACTAGCAACAAAGTGGCATTTAGCATGCAAATCCTTGCTGCTCTTCTGCATTGTCTTTATCCAACTAGGAAAAAATAAAAATAAAAAGAAGAGCTGAAGTTTTCTACATTAACCTTGCAGAATAGTAAGCAACTGCATACGCTGCATAGCTGCAGAGAACCACATCTACAAGATTACTCCTTCCAGATCAGGCTGAAATATGAAAGCAGAGAAAGCAGTGCCCTTCAGATACGTCCTCATAGCGAGGAAAATGACAAAAACCACCAGCAACACTACTCAATTGATTCATTCTTTAAACAGTAACAGCACTACGCTGCACCCAGAGAAGTAATGAACTGAAAACGTATCTAGAGGCCGAACATTCTCCTGATTAGCATCAACTCTTCACATTTAAGTAAAGACAAATAAAACCCTAACCACTGCCCAGTACTGTAGCTTTGCCATCTACCTGGCAAGCACCGTTCATCACTTGCACGCTGTCTCACGGCTCATTTTAACAATAATTGCTTATTAGGCTGAATGAAATCAGCAGAAGGCCCAATAATAAGGAGCAACCACGATAATAGTACAATGAATTGGGTTTAAATAGGGCTTTTCGTTTCAAAGGAACCCCCTCATTTCTCCCCAGGCACTTCAGCGCCAAGTCAGACCACAGCTCACACCGTGCTGATGAGCCCTCAAAACAGCCCCCCTCGCTGGCTTTGCACTTTGCAAAGAAATCTGTCATCAGGACCTTTTAATTTGCAGCAGCAGCCCTGCCTTCCCTGGGTTTCCCCAAACGGGGGGTTGCAGCTGAAGGCCAGCTGGGCACGGAGCAGAACTGGGGGACACGGCACTAGCACAGATGAGGCACAGGCAGCCTGGCCTGGGGCCTGCAGGGACAAGGCCCTGGGGATTCACCAGCACCAAATACAGTTCATCAGCCACACAAAGCAGTTTTTTTTTTTTTCCTTTTTACCACAGAATTAGTCTCATGCCAATCCACTCCCACTGAAGTCAGCGGATGGCTGGCACCCAAAGAGGGACCATCCCTAGCCACCACCCCCCAGAGAGCGAAGCACCAAAGCATGAACTAAAAGACCACCGCGCACACAATATGTTACTCTCAGAAGGGTCCAAGGGGCCTAAGCAAGCGCTTTCTGACTTGCCCCAAAGCAGCATCCCCTACTCCAGCACCCCCCTGCCCTCCCAGGGGCTTCACACAGAGAATGCCCCCAGCCCCAGCTGCCACAGCTCCTCCTGCCCCTCCAGCCACGCATGGCTGGAAGGGCCAAGTCTCCGTTTTCACGCACGGGCTGTTACTACACAGCGAGCCCCTAACAGGATCACAGGCCCCCCTGCACCACATGCCAGCTCATCACTTTTTACTGCATTTTTCTTTCTTTTTCTAATGGAACATCTTTGCTTTTTAACATGTGATTTTATATGGCAACAGCTACAACATCTCAAAGTCTAAAAAGAACATTATAAGAACAGCACACCCTACGCTGAACACAAAGGAGTGCAGAAAAAGAGCATCTGCTGCCCTAACAGCAGCTTTAAATCCTCCTTCCCTTATTTCTCTAGGTGCCCATATGTAACACAGCAGTAAAGCAATACCAGGGTGAAGAACTTGGCTTCAAAGCCCAGACTCTGTCCCGATGAGCTCCACAAGAAACCACCTGAGCTAGCTTTCCACTGGCTTCTCTCAGCTCATGTCATGCTCTCTTCCTGCTTAATTGTTTCAGATGTTTCCATTTAAATAAAATGCACATACACAGTAAATTCAGAGCAAAACAACAGGGTAGGAAAAAAAAATGTAAACCCATAAGCTAAGATTTCTCTTGACAGGTCTCCAAACGCCAAAATACACAAATACTTAAGTTGCTTCTGCTTGCAAAGCTTGACACACAGGGCACACCCGCAACCCAGAAATCCCACTTGCTCTCATTCACAACCCTCCAGAAAATCAGGAATATCTGCAAAAGCTTAGCCCAGGCAGACTTGGCCAAGGGCCATTTGTGAAATTCAGCGTTATTTTTAGTACTAAGGATTGTGGAGGTCCCAGTTACAACTGGGGGTGTAAGTGTGGGTTTTTGCACAACTACATTCAGCACTGTTGAGACACAGCCTCGATTCAGAGATTTAGGTATCTCCCTCGCATCGTAAACAGCAGCCAGCCTTCTCCCGTATCTAGCAATAGCCTGAGAAGTTACAAAAGAGATTGCTGTAAATGCTTAAAGGCTACTCACAAAGTGCTAGGGGCACACGAGTATATAATAAACGCTTACATTTACCAGTACTAATCTTATTGCACTGTGAATATATTTGTGTTACACAGCGCATAAAAATGACAACGGTTCTTACTTCTTTATTATATCACAGCAGCAAGGTAATGAATCCATTATGGTATTATTATTTGGAAGACGAGTAATTGGCCATGTCAGCCTACACTCTGCTATTTGAAGCTATCAAGTGTGAACTTTTTTATGGTACTTTGACATTTAACAATATGCAACGTTTTCATTTATTTTTTAAAAGGCTGTAAAAATACAAAGTGTAAGGAATTGTGGCCTCAGCTGTTGATTTGAATAATCTATCCTGAACTTGATATTGAATTCCTCCCTCAAAAGGTACATTAGAGACAATCATTAAGTTGTGCTAGTAAATTCAACTGCTAACCTTGGGGGAAGATGCATGACCTCACATCAATTCTGTAGTGTTATTCTGAAAGACAGTAAAAAGATGAAACATAAAAATACCATGTGGATTTAACTTACAATACAATCTGAGCTTCTACGCTTGTGGGTTCTTCACAGCAGTAACAGATCAGGTATTCTGATAAAGTTATCTTATAGAAGAACTAACAGAATATACCACATAACTCTTTTGGACTTAGAAGCACATACCAATCCCTGGTATCTTTTTTTTTTTTTTTTTAAATGCATCTAAAAGCCCTAGCCAAGAGAGACACTACATTTACACAGTAAACACATCGTCCGAGACAGAGCAAATCCTCCTCACTCTGCTCTCTTCGGTTTATGCCAGCCACAAAGCTTTCAGCCCAGAAGCGTTCATATTTACCCCTAACACACACCCCACCTAGCACAGACATGCTAAAACCACACCTGAAAAACAACAATCCTCTGGTAACAGAAGCCAAACCACTAGCTTTAGGGAAATTCAGGTCCAAATCCCCATGCCACCAGAGATTTTTGGTCAGACATCCAGCAAGGCACAGCTTTGTCGGCCCAGCTGGCCCCCAGAGACAAGATATTTTTCTCAGAAGTATTTTTTAAGAGGCTACCTTTTTTTTTTTTCCAGGAAGCACTCATTAGGGTTGCAACAAACAGAAAGCTTATCTGGCAATCAGCCAAAATGAATTTGGTTTTTACTTGCTAATTTTTTTTTTTAAAATCAACTTGAGTTATTAATCTTAGAGCTTTTTTTTTAAAAAAAAAAATAAGGGCAAAGGAAACTTCAAAACATATTTTTAAAGAGGTTGTTTTTTTTTTTTTAAAGTTTTTTCTTTAGGACAATGCTCAGTCCTGACAAAATTATCATTCCCCTTCTTTAATGAAACAGAGGCAAGTTCCCAAAACATCTCCATTTCATCATATTTGAATTCTTGCAAAATACATTTTATCCAGGACCTATCACAAGATGTTGCACCCAGTTACGAGCTTCCCAGCCTCACGTTTTAATATCACAAAAGCCCCAAAATATTTAAGTAAGTTTTACAGTATCCAACATAGGTACTTTAAATCCTGTTTCAGGGTTCAGAAGCAGCCTTTAAAGCCTGAAGCACATAACTCAGTAAAAGCAATACTGAGCCTAGCCAGTATATTTCCACAAAGATATTCTCAAATGCACACATAAATGTAATATATAGACAAGCATTTTCCTCACTGAGAAACCATGCCATTTTGCTTGGAATAAGCTTATTTTCTAGTCTCAAAACATTTTAGTTGTATATGCTTATCGCGCACACATCAGTACATCCACTAAAGGCAAAAAAAAAATAAAAATAAAACACTAAAGCTTTCACCAGGCAAAGTTACACCAGTTTAGATAAAAAGTCACAATTTGTTTTAGCAGAGTTTTACACGCATGTTATTTACCAAGCCCCCAAAAGCAATATCAGCAGATCTGTCTGGTATCAAAGACCAAAAAACCGAAATTATAACTATTTTTTTTGCAAGAACAGCGCAGCACCAGGCCCTCCCCAGGGGCTTCAACTGCCCGCACCCCCCACCCACACAAGCTCAGCCCCAGAACACCACCAAAGCACCAAGTTCCAACACCATTCCCCAGAAAAACATTATCAAAAGAGGGCATAAACAAAAAAAAAAAAAAAACACACCACAAAAAAAGGCAGCTCCCCCGAGAGCAGCGAGGGCCTCCGCCGAGGCAATGTTACCTGCAGCGAAGCCCCATGGCGGCAGCAGGCCCGCGGCCGCCCTTTGTGATTGAAATGAGGGCCGGGGCCTCCCGCCGGGCCTCCCCCCTCCCGAGCCGGCCTTGATGAGGAGCGCACGGCCCCGCTTTGATGAACACCTGTGTCTAAAGCCCACAAATAATTAGCTTAGCCTCCCTGTTTCCCTCCAATAATGGTGTAATTTGCCATGCCTTTCAGCCCCGGGACAGCTGGTGCTATTGAAAATCACCTCAGGATTAGGCCGCAACTCCCGGCCTCCCTCTTCGGGGGCTTCTCACATCTCCATGGCAACACACTTAGGCTGCAAATTATCACCTCTAATAATAACGGGGAAAGTCTATCTTATTTTATTCCGGTTATATCCATAATAAAAGACAACGCGTGAAAATTGAATGGAGGTCTCGAGGCTGGGAAAGATCCTTGCCTGGCCGGGGAAGGAGCAGATGGGAGGGCCTCTGGGGTGCGGCGGGGGGCTTGGGTTTCGGTGGGGTTTCACTTGTACCTGGGTCCAGCTGCCTTTGATCACTTTGGTCACAACAACCCCACGCGTGGGGCAGAGGGGCTGGAAAGCTGTCTGGTGGAAAAGGAGCTGGGGGTACTGGTTGACAGCTGGCTGAATATGAGCCAGCAGGGTGCCCAGGTGGCCAAGAGGGCCAGCGGCATCCTGGCTTATATCAGGAGTGGTGTGGCCAGCAGGAGCAGGGCAGGGACCGTGCCCCTGTACTTGGTGCTGGTGAGGCCACACCTTGAATACTGTGTTCAGTTTTGGGCCCCTCACTACAAGAAAGACGTTGCGTTGCTGGAACATGTCCAGAGGAGAGTCACAAAGCTGGGGAGGGGTCTGGAGCCCCAGGCTGCTGGGGAGCGGCTGGGGGAGCTGGGGGGGTTCAGCCTGGAGCAGAGGAGGCTGAGGGGAGCCCTCATCGCTCCCTACAACTGCCTGAGAGGAGGGGGGAGCCGGGGGGGGTCGGGCTCTGCTCCCAGGAAACAGGCAATGGGATGAGGGGCAACGGCCTCAAGTTGTGCCAGGGCAGGGTGAGGTTGGACATTAGGAAAAACTTCTTCACTGAAAGGGTTGTCAGGCTCTGGAATGGGCTGCCCAGGGAGGTGGTTGAGTCTTCATCCCTGTAGGTATTTAAAAGAAGGATGGATGAGGTGCTTAGGGCCAGGGTTTAGTGGTGGGATGGCAGGGTTAGGTTTAAGGTTGGACTCGATGATCTGAAAGGTCTTTTCCAACCAAAGTGATTCTGTGATTCTATGATTCTATTCTATGATGTCGGAAAACAGCCCTGCAACCCCATGTCGGGGCCCGTGAGGGTCGTCACCCCCAGCTGTGCTGTGCCACAGGGGCAATCATGGGGGCCTCTGCCATGGAGAGCTGTGCAGGCATGCTCCCCCTGCAAAACCCTGGAACATGGCCCCCAGGGCTCCCCAGCACATCGCCAGGCGCCTGGGGCCACGCTGATGGAGGGCACTGGGTGATAAGGCCTCAGCTATAACACACGGGGAGCTTCCTCCCCAAAGGAGTGAGAGGCTCCTCTCCCCCCATCCCTCCTTCTCACCAAGAACGAAGAAAACGGAGGTGGCCCGAGTCCGACAGTGGTGTGAGGGAAAGGTTAAGTTTTGCCTGAAAAATACCATCTTTCACCCCTTGACATGATGCTGCAGGCAAGAAGACGGGGAGGATCCATGCCAAGGCCACCCCAGAAAAGGGTCCCCCTCTTCCCTGCTGCCCCAGCAGCTCTCTGCCCACACCATCGCCTGCTGGCACTCACACCCCTCTTCTTTTAAACATTTGGGGTTTGTAATGGACTCTGGTGAGTCACAAATGTTGACATTAACATTGACTTCACAGCCACACTTGAAACAAGACATCTACAGATGAGAGGAACCTTAATTTTTTCACCTTCTCTTTTCAGAGAAGGCCCCATGTCCCCTAAACATCAATTATATGCCTGGCCACTGACCTGCCATGGGCTGCCTCTTCCAGCTGAATTTGTTCCCAAGTATCAGCCTGGGGAAAATTCAACGTCTTTGCTTCCTCCATTAGTGCAATTGGCAGCACTTGACAGCGTACTCCTTCCTTATTTGTGAAAAGGCAGAGAGTAATAATAAAAACCTAGGAAATAAACACACACACACATATATATATAGTGTTATATTAAAATATTTCCTGAGCAGAATTTCATCTGCACTTGAAGTGTGTTGATAAAGCCAAGAAAATAGGGGGGATAGAAGTATGACTTTTTACCTTCCTTTGAGCTAATAAACTGGGCAGGATGCTGAGGCAAGTCTAATGCAATCTGAGATTGCTCTGAATTACATCAGGTTCATGCAATTTAGGAAATGAAGGGTGCTCAGAGCCTTCTATGCATTGGAATAGCTACCATTTTCAGACAGGTGCCTGCCCCGTGGCTTCTTGTTCTAGAGCCCGGTTTGCTAACACAGCAAGAACCCCTTCAAAGCGCACACCATGGTTTTATTAATAAGTGCAAAAAGACTTGGGGTTGCAGGGGAGGAAGGGCGAAGGGTGTGCAGAGATGAAGGACCCAAACCCTTGGTCAGATGCTGCTCTTAGAAGGTCGATGCCCAGGACGGGCAAATGGCAGTGCAGAGAGAGGTGATGGTGGCAGGAGGGCCACTAAATCAGCAGAAAACATCTTTTTTTTCCTCTCTCAGACTCTCCCTTACTGCTGGGTTAGTCAGCTGAGCTGGCTCACTGAGGACAGCGAAGGAGCATTCAGGCTGGCAGAAGGCAAGACTCAAAACGCCGGGGAAGGTGTTGGAGTGGTCCAGCTACAGTGTGAAGCCTCATCCTTCCAGGCTGTGAGCATCGCTGAGTCCAGGCACAAGCAAGCCAGGCACGCACAGGAGTGTTACTGTCACATCCATGCAAAATGACAGCAAAGGCACAGTGAGAGCTGAAGCATCAGAGACAGCTCCTACAAAGCAAAATTGGAGCCCAGCTTTTCTAAATCCCTGCCCGCCTTCATAGACAGATCATTTATTTTTATTCTTAAAGAGTCCCAGAGCTCCTTCCTGTGTTCCATGGCATCTGCCCCTGGGTTTGGCCCATACGGTCCATACCATCTGCGTATGAGCGAGGACAACGTGCAGTTCTGACCAGCAACAGGGAGGTGGAGAGGAGGCAGCGTGAAAGGGCAAGATATGTTCAGGCATGAAGGAAAAATGTAAAGATCGTCAGAGAAGTCAGGTCCTTAAGTTCACATCACCCCCCTGACCAGAGCTGACATTACGGTTAATTCATGCAAGGCGGTGACCTTGCCTGCACTACAAGGGTAATGTTTTCTCAGGATAAAATGTCCTTGTGTAACTCCTGTAGTGCATTCCAGGGGAATAGGCAAACATCTGACAAAAGAGCTTCTTGTTTCTTACCTTTCTTTGTAAACATCATTATTGTGACCGGCAAAAACTATTTTCAGTCAAAGGTTTTATCAAATTTAGGAATCTCTTTCCATCCCCTAGGACACGTCTCACCTCAGGAAGAAGCAGCTCTTTTTGCAAAGCTGTCCTTGTGCCAGCACAGGGAAGGATCCCCCCAGAGATCTTCCCCCAGGGCAGCCAGGCAACCAAGATGACCTTAGGTGAGCTGAAATATGTTGGTGTAAGTCATATTTTAGAATGACACCACTGCAGCATCTCCTGAACCTGGTGTCCTAAGGATCCTGACCTTCTTCCTCCTCCTCACTTGGCTCAGCCAGATCAGGTATTTTCCCACTTTGCAGTTGCAGTCTGGCCCCGCACCCTTCAGGTTACTCTTAGGCCGGCCCATATCCCATAATGTCCAAAGCAATCATATTTGTGAAGAGCTGAAAGCAAGTCTTTGTCGACTTTTAGCAATTCAACATCTAGGAGACGCAGCTAAGCAGCTCTAGATCTGCTCAATGGGGAGCAAAACTGTGAACCGGCCAGCTTAAATAGGGGGTTAAAAGTGGATTATCTTCTCTTCCACTGCAAGACACACAACCATCAATATTTGAAAAAAAATAGGTTCCAAACACAATTTGTTGAAAAGCAGATTTATAGAAAACACCTGAGATCAGCTGCAATCCAGAGCCGCAGGACTGTTACTCATTTCCGTTACTCCAGTGCTGGGGCGGTGAATCACAGGCAGCGCCTGGCACTTATCTTCAGAATTAGATGAGGGTTTTTATCTGCTTTCACCAAACTTGATAAAACATCCTTAGAACACTTAATTTGATTTTCCTTCTTATCTGATTGGCCCAGGAGTGTGTGAGCTTTCCCCTTTCAGAAGCTGAATGACCTCTCAGCGGGGCATCCTGCAGCATCTTTTGGCTGCTTCTTTGTGCCTCTTCCTCCACCTCAACCCTTTGGGGCTAATTTGGCCTTTGAGGAAACCAAGCCCAGCAGGAGCTGGACTAATTCACCAGCACTAAAAAGCAGCATTAGTACTGGTTCTAGCAGCAAACTGAGAGTGAAATCCCCTCCTGCACTCAGGTGGCCTCATGGGTGCCGTACCACCGTGCTGCACAGACCAGGACTTGGCTTCCACATGGCATTTCCTGAGCTACAGGGGTTCCCAGCAGTCTGCGGTAGTCAGGCAGATTTATTGGTACTGCTAAAGCCAAAAAGAAATATGTCAAAAGCAAGAGGAGATGGTGTCAGCAGCTTGAAGGTTGGAGGGAAATCATCAATCCAAAGCTGGCTACGGTGAAGGAGGAGGATGAGAAAGGAGCAGGACCACTCTGACTCAGTGACATCTGAGGCTTTGCTGGTTTTTGTAAGTGACCCTTGGCTCCAAAAATGTGAAAAGCCATTTCTGTGAAAGTCAAAGTCCAATTCTAGAAGAGCTTTCAGTTTAAAAAGCAAAAGCCGAAAAATACACGTAGTCTTGCTGGCTGCCAGGAAAATATGATTCAGAGAAATTGTGCAATGCCCAAATTCCATTTAGGTGTTAGCAGGCTATATCTAAAAAATACACAATTAACAGGCTTGAGCATCTGGGAAGACCAAATGGCTTTAAAATATACCGTATTGTTGCTGCACTCATATCAAAAGCACTTTGAAAGAAAATAGACCTTCAACAAGTCAACCTTTGAGCGGAAGCATCGTCCCTAGTGTGGGAATGGTAATGCCAATGCTTTGGTGCAACCCATGAGAGAAAGGCAGTGCAGTGAAGATAGTTTGCAACTTTGAAAATAAAATGCATCAAGAAAATAAACCGGCTTTGCAGAAATAAAAGCAAATTTTTCAGGGCTTCTTAACATGACTTGACAGCTAAAAGAGAGAAAGAGCAAAGCAAAACCCAGTGAGTTGCTTCTACAACTTTGCTGTGTTTAAAGAGTCTGTTCTCTTTAATCCTCCCCAAAAATGCACATGGGGAAAATGTACCTGTAAGATCGCAATGTGATGATAGTAGAAAGAGTTGAGGTGGAAAAAATGTTGCCCAGCGGTGACAGCACCCCAGCTTTAGTTTGTTTTCCTGTTTTGAACAATCTCCATTCTGGCCTTGGGACAGTCCCACACTCATTTTCCGGGTAAGGAGCAAGGAGCTCACAGTTTCTTGCCACCTTACGGAGGTGCACAGGCAGAGCTGCCTTTACAGTGTCTCCAGTCCAACTCTGGGCACCTCCTTCCCCTCTGGCAGCATGTTTTGCTGTTTGCCAGTGACCATTCAAGATCAAGTGTCGAGTGCTGTCCCTGGCGAGGTTGAACCCCATGCACCAGTACAGGCTGGGGGCTGACCTGCTGGGAAGCAGCTCTGCCAAGAGGGACCTGGGAGTCCTGCTGGATGACAAGCTGACCATAAGCCACCAAGGTGCCCTTCTGGTCAAGAAAGCCAATGGCATCCTGGGGCGCATTAAGAAGAGTGTGGCCAGCAGGGCGAGGGAGGTTCTCCTCCCCCTCTACGCTGCCCTGGTGAGACCCCACCTGGAGCACTGGGTCCAGTTCTGGGCTCCCTGGTTCAAGAAGGATGAGAAACTCCTGGAGAGAGTCCAGAGGAGAGCAACAAAGATGATGAGGGGACTGGAGCATCTCCCCTGTGAGGAAAGGCTGAGGGAGCTGGGCTTCTTTAGCCTGGAGAAGACTGAGAGGGGACCTCATCAGCAATACAAGTATCTCAAGGGTGGGCGTCACAAGGATGGAGCCAGACTCTTCCCAGTGGTGCCCAGCGACAGGACAAGGGGCCATGGCACAACCTGAAGCAGAAGAGGTTCCAGTTGGACGTGAGGAAGAACTTGTTGACCTTGAGGGTGCCCGAGCCCTGGCCCAGGCTGCCCAGGGGGGCTGTGGAGTCTCCTTCTCTGGAGATCTTCAACCCCCGCCTGGCCGCTGTCCTGTGCCCCCTGCTCTGGGTGAGCCTGCTTGGGCAGGGGGGTGGCACTGGGGGAGCTCCCGAGGGCCCTGCCAACCCCGGCCATTCTGGGATTCTGTGTGATTCTGTGATCTGAACGCCTCCATCGGCAAGCTGAGCTGCAGGACAATACAACATTTTAAATAGTTAATTTCTATAGACCCTGTTTAATTTTAAATTTATGTACAAATTTAATCTGAGAAGTATCTGAAAATTAATCCCTGCCCTGAGGGTGAAGCCTGTCTGCTTTCTTGGGGTCTCTTAATGCATGAATGGACCAGACCCACTGACACAAACATGCAGGAACTTCACACCCAGTTGGGATGGATGCTGTCCCGTTCAGGTTTGCAACTCAAGGACCTCTATATCTGAGGGAAGGCAGAGAAGGAGAAGGTCTACCTAAAGCCCTGTCACCGACTTTCTGCAGGGCTTGGCTCCAGACCTAGGTAACAAACAAAAGTGAACAAAAATTTACACGTGTCAAGTGAGGTGGAGGAGGTGATGAGCTGAATTTGTGGTTCCCTCCCACACCCAGACTGAACAGTGCTGTCACACAGGGAGAGGGGAGGCAGATGGAGACAACTACAAACTTGTACAGGAAAAAAATCCGTAACAACAAAAAATACTGTAAAAAAGACTGATCCCTCCCTTCCACTTCAATTCCAAGCAGCTGAAGGGGAAGAAGAGGTCTGAGCTTTATGCAGCTTATGTCTCATGTGAGTTCTGGTGGTGTTACCTGTGGGTGCTGCTAAAGGCAGAGCCGTGGCCATGGCAGTTTGTGCAGCCAGGCACCCTTGTGTGTCTGTGCGTGTAGCTCGGTGGGCTACAGGCTGCCTTGCAACTGGTTGGACCGGAAAATGAGACAGCAGCAGCCACAGCCATCAGCCTGGGACAGAGACATCTGGATCTCCAGGTGCCCTGGGCTGGGCTTCAGCTGGTAGGAGAAATCCCCAAGTCCTGGACTTTGCTGGATTAGGGATCTCCCTTAACATGCTTAACACAGAGAGAAGCGCCTTGCAAAATTCCTCCTCGTGTCTACTCACTAGAGTCAAGCAAGTTGCTGTGAATCCATATTTTCTGGTGTTCCAACTGTCCCAAAACTGCGGAGATTTTGGCTGCATATTCCAACCCCCCTGAACTTGCAAAACAAGGAGAAAAAGAAGAAAGCGTTTTAAAAACTGCTCCCATAAAGTTTTCCTGCTTGTGTCCTGTAGCTTGACTTCCTAATGGCTTCCAGTTACCAAGGGTTTACCCAGCGTGTAGTAGGTCTTGGTTCAATCCCTCTGCCCTTGAGAGTTGGACAGTCTTGTACTGCGCTGCTCTTCCTTTTGCTCCAATCTGTACAGATCACCTTAAGGATGCACTGAGCAAAAATAAAGTGATTGTGTCCTAAAGGCTGGCAGGAAATCAGACCCAACTGCAAGTCCCTGGCCAGTTTGTGACAGATCTCCAAAGCAAGGCGTCCAGCTGTTCTGCTAGGGCCTTAGACCCAGCGTAACCCCTGCTCTGCAGTCCTCACGCAGTCCCTCCAGCTGCACAGAAGAACCTCCCTGGGACAGCAAGGCCATGGGGCTACACTTCTAAGATATCTGAAAACTTTCAGAATGGTCTGAAAGGTCCAAAGGGCAGCGCTGCCTCATAGGATGACTTCAGGCTCTTTACAAACCCCATGTCACCCTATAGCAGACCAGGTTAGGAGCAGCTTTGGATCATCTTGTCATGGTATTCCTCGTTGCAATGATATTGCACAGCAGGGCAGATGGAGCATGCGAGGAAGGTGCACGCTCCTATGCTCGTAAAACCACAGGGCATATATTTGAAGTTTCCTCCCCCCCATCTATCCTACATCCTGGTGCACCTGCGGTTTGTGCTAAATCCAGCTCCCACTGCCCTGCTGAGGATAAACAGTTTGGAGAGCTAGAAAATTCAGTCTGGAGATTGCTCTTGAAAAAACAACACAGATACAGTCTGGTGTGCCAGGGCAGGTTTAGGTTGGACATTAGGAAAAATTTCTTCACAGAAAGGGTCGTCAGGCTCTGGAATGGGCTGCCCAGGGAAGGGGTCGAGTCCCCATCCCTGGGGGGATTTAAAAGCTGGGCAGACGAGGTGCTTAGGGCCAGGGTTTAGTGGTGGGATGGCAGGGCTAGGTTAGCGGTTGGACTTGATGATCTTAAAGGGCTTTTCCAAACTAGATGATTCTATGATTCTATGGTGTCTGGCCCAGGGAATGCTCCATCACTCTGAAAATCTGGAACAGTATCACTAGGTAAGAAGAAGGGAAACTTAATAAAAAATGACCTGGTATTTGAGGCACTCTCCTGGGAAATAAGAGGAGGTTAAAATTCATCTTCTGAACGAGACAGAAGCTGGCATTTATATTAGTGCCACAAGATGTGCTGGTCACGGGACCATCAAAAACCAGTGCTACCAGTCCTTGCCTTTTTGTAGAGCCAGTACCAGTCTTCACAGGGCAGAAAACTGGCTGCATGTTGAGTCCTGTCGCTCATTAATTTACACCTGGACGGACAAGGCAAGCCAAAAAGGTTAAAAATTGTTCCCTCTTCTTCCCTGAGAGATGTGCGGAGGCACAACAAACAGAACAACATGGAAGCTGCCTCGTGTTTGATTTTCTGCTCTTTTCCAACAGGCCTCCCAGGACAGCAGACTGAGTTTGAAATGCAGAGCTCCAGTGTCTCTCCGTGCCTTTCTCTCACTCCATTCAAGGGAGAAAAAGGGCTTTAAGCAGATCAGAGGAAGCGGATCTGTCTACTTCGACTCATGTATTTCTGCCAGGGTAAGATGTTTGTATAGTTTGATAGGCTAAAGATACATTTTTGTCTTGCATTCCTTTCAAAATGATTTTTTTTTTAAACACTTAATGAGTTTTAATTTATTTTCATACGACCTCTGCATTATAGCACGGTCATCTCACATTGCAGCGCAGCCACCCCCGCAGACCCTCAACAACCTTGAAGACTGAAGGAATTGCCTGTACTGCTCTCTGGTGTGTGACCTTCTGGACTTCATGCTTTGAAGCCATTTCCACTTTCCTTCATGATTAGAAATATTTTTTACTGGTTAATAAGAAGAGTCTCGTGTAATTGCCCGACTCCGAAAGCTCAGACTTTTAAAAAAAATCACGTATGTGATAATTAATGGGGTTTTGTGATTGTTGACGTATTTTACAGAAAACTTGCATTCCCCACAGCTTGAAAACATCAAAAGACAGGCAGGTATGTGTTCAGCCATGAATTACGTGAGTCTGATACACCAGTGGCCAGGCTGTCTTCTCTCTTCAGCTTGTCCTGCAGCTTTTTGCATCTGTCTGGGGAGGTTCCTCCAGCCCAACACCCGATGGGTTGACCTGCTCGCAAAGTACAACGTACACATGGAAAGATAAGTAGAGCGACCCAGTCTGTTGCTGGTTAGATATCGGTCACGTAGGAAACTAATCAGGGAGATCAATGCTCATTCCTGGGAACCAGGCATTTCATTTGCTCTTTGCTGTGCACCTGAGCCCTTTTCCATCGCCTCCACCTTCGCACAGCGCTGCCAGTTTCTGCAGCGAGTCGCCAAGAGCACCTCATCTCCTCCACGACAGTTCCCTTTGCCTCCCCTGCTCCTTGCTGTGGTTTCTGTCTCTGTGTAAAACAACCTGCAGTATACAGAGCACTCACAGACCATTAAGCTCCTGCTAATCTGACTCTAATGATATATTTACCTGCAGGTCCCTTATTAACGGCAGATTTGGTTTTGGGAAGCAGGTTCCAAAGCAGCTTGGAGATTGCTGATCCAGGAACTAATGAGTCTCCTCATTTATCACCCATGATCTTCTCATTTTTACCTGCATTCGCCTGGTTTGGTGCACTTGTATTTCTGCAGGAAGTGGTATCTAATGCCATGAGCAGCTGAGGAGGAGCCAGGCTCCAGGGTTCTTTCTCTGGTTCTCTGAAATCAACCTGCTGTTTGGCTTTGAACAACTAATTTATCCTTTCTGCCTGCTTCTTTTTTTTTTTTCTTTTTTTTTCCCCCAGCTATCTCTCTGTAAACAGGACAGATGGTTTACATGGACTTTCAGAAAACCTTTGACAACTCCCTTATGAGATGCTATTACGAAAGCTAAGTAGACATGGGGCGAAAGGTAAAGTATTGTCATAGAAACTAGCTAAAAGGCAGAAACCAAGGAGTATGAATACATGTTCAATTTTTTAATCTAACCAAAAGCTGCCAGCAGAACTGGCCTGATATTTTCTAAAGGAGAAAAAAAAAAATCTATTAGAAAAGCCAGATTCTGAAAAATTGAACCTTTGCATTGGGAAATATTATTTTGCAGAAGGTGTTCTTGTGTATACGCCTATGCACGTATACATATGTGAATGTGTACATTTTGTGTGTGTGTTCATTTCTATTTGCATCATGAAAATCAGAATGGTTATTTCCTTTCAAGCCACACATACGAGAAGCTGAGTAAGAACAGGCTAAATAGTTACCTGGAAATAGTCCCCAGGAAACTCGAGAGAAAATTATCATTAATTTCCAGAAAAATTAAGGCATGTGAAGTTGTCATAATGAAGTAATCATTGATTCTGAGAAAATCCATTAGAAAGCTTCACAAAACATCAAGGAATCATCTGGAACATCCGCCTGTGCCAAGGCAGCCGTGGCTCTGCTGGTGGCCATCCTGGAAGGAAGCTGCTGTAGATATTTGACCTCAAGAACAGCCAGCGGCAGCGGAGAAACCTCAGTTCCCCCAGAACGCTTGTCCAGGACTGCCGCGACACCTCTGCCACCCCAGATTGCAGCTTCATCCAGGTGATGCCGTGTCCCAGTCACCTTTTTTACCATTCCACCAACTCTGGCAGAACCTGGACGCTTCACGTGTGGCGACGTTTGTATTTTCCTGCAGATGATCAGTGATGATTATTTAGGAGCACATTATCAAGAATGCATTTCTGCACAACTCCAGGAGAAACATTTACTTTAGATGAGAATTTCCCTATCCCAGCTATTTTCATCTACTGAATAAATAAATTGTAATCTAATACCGACTAAACTGATGCTGAATATCGCTAGGTTTGATTGAAATAGCCTGTGGAACTGCAATGTTGTGAAAATCTAAGTAAATTCTGTCACTGTGGTTGCCTGTGCATTGTTGTAAGGTGTCTTTTTTTATTATCATTCATTATTTGGGATGAGAAATAAACAATAAGACGGCAAGAACTGCAGTTGACCCCAAGTATTTAATTACCTAAAAGAAAGCAAAAGAATTGAAGAGGGACCGAGGTGAAAGAACCACATAAATGCAGATGAAGATTTGGGAATTTCTGGCATTGGAAGACCTGACCCATACTACCCACACATCTTGCTGAATGCTGAGCATGCCATAGCCGTATTTCCACCAAAAAAAGCGCAAACAAATAACAAAACACAACACAATTCAGTGTAAAGCTGGGTAATGTACAGGCAGGTAAAGTGCTACCACAAAAAACAGGGCAGAAAATAACACTGGAAGTGCCAAGGTGCTGTGCAGAAAAATATTGGCTTGCCCTCAACCGGAAAGCTCTTGTATTTCTTTTTAACTGAACCAATTCAACAGAGGAAAGAGGAGCTTCTTGAGAGACCGAAGCAAAAAGAGTAGAACCAGGGACACAAACGAACAGCTGTGTAAGAGGAACAAGGATATAATTAATAGCAAGCACAAGAGGACAGGCAGCAATCTTCGGAGAGGCAGAATAAACTTTTCTCGCCTTAGACAGCCAACCTACAGGCTTCTGAGCTTGTCATTCAAGCTCCTGTGCCGTAGCAGAGAGAGTCGCGTAGCTCCAGGCAGGGGGATCCCGAGAGCCAACGTTCGATGGTATAAATACGCCGTGAAGTATACGCTGCTGCTTGCACCAGCCTTCTGATTCCAGGGATCCCGACACCGCAGCGACGGCCGTTTCTGCTTCGCTTTCTGCGCTGCACACAGCTGCAATGAGGTCAGGTTGGGTTCTAAGCTAAAAAGCCTATTTTTTGATTTTTTTAAATAATAATATCATGAAGAGCACGTCCCATTCAGACACTGATTAGGAGCTGGACATTGATTCTCTAAATTTCGTCTCTAACTATATGGACCAAAATCTCTCTCCCGTATAACCCTACTGAACACAAACTTATAGAAAGAATGTGGTTAGCCTATAGCAAAGCCCAGGGCTCTGCGTGGAGACTTCCCATCAGATTAAAACTGGACATAAAGAAAAGGTAATGGTTGCCTATTTCAATCCAAAAAAGACCAACTTTTCATATTTTTGCAAATAGCCCAATTACATCTTCATCAAAAGCCCCTTGCCACAAATGACATAGAAAGAACTACTTGTAAAAAATCAATAAGTGATGAAAAAGAAAAAAAAAAAGTAGGTCTTTCAGGAATTTTATTTTTAAAGGCTTTTCAGAGTTAAAAAAGCTTGTTAAACATTTTGAGAAAGGCAAGGAGCACTTCACCATAGACAAAACATTTTTCACCATATTGATTATGGTAAGGCAAGGTGTTTGGTTTTTTTTCCCCCAGAAAATAAACCCTTTTTCCGACAGAAAGAAAAGATGGGTATAAAGTGCTACCAAGGTCTGTGCTGGAGTCAATAAGAGTGTACTTGTACATTTGACAAAGAGCCTTACTTTTATGTCGCTTCTTTTCTCTGCTTTTCATCAAGTGTTCATTAAAGTTGGCTGAAAAACCAAGAATTCTGCTCAGGCAGAGGAAAAAGAAGTTTGAAAACACGTAATTCCGTGAGGCGTGAAATACATGAAGCCTGTTTTCCTGGAGCTTTTCATTCTGAGCAGTTTGCTTCATGCTCTCTCTGGTTTCAGATAAGGGTTGGAGGCTGATGGCAGTCGTCTTCCTCCTATGGCCACACTTGGGCTCTTCTTCACCTGAGCATTCCCACCAAACAGGAGCAAAAGCTCTTAGGGGTGGACGGACGAACAGAGACACACAGTGGGATTTCCTAAATTATAGAACCACAGAATCATAGAACCGTTGAGGTTGGAAAAGCCCTTTCAGATCCCCCAGCCCAACCGTTCCCCTACCCCTGCCATCCCACCCCCAAACCCTGGCCCTCAGCACCGCCCCTGCCCGGCTGTTAAATCCCCCCAGGGGTGGGGACTCGACCCCTTCCCTGGGCAGCCCCTTCCAGCCCCTGACAGCCCTTTGGGGAAGGAATTGTTCCCCAGGCCCAACCTCACCCTGCCCTGGCACAACTTGAGGCCCTTGCCCCTCGTCCCATCGCCCCTGCCCTGGGAGCAGAGCCCGACCCCCCCGGCTCCCCCCTCCTCTCAGGCAGTTGTAGGGAGCGATGAGGGCTCCCCTCAGCCTCCTCTGCTCCAGGCTGAACCCCCCCAGCTCTCCCAGCCGCTCCCCAGCAGCCTGGGGCTCCAGACCCCTCCCCAGCTCCGCTGCCCTTCTCTGGACACGCTCCAGCCCCCCCAGGGCCTTCGGGGAGGGAGGGGCCCAACCCTGACCCCAGCAGTCGAGGGGCGGCCCCCCCAGTGCCCAGCACAGGGGCACGCTCCCTGCCCTGCTCCTGCTGGCCACACCACCCCTGATACAAGCCAGGATGCCGCTGGCCCTCTTGGCCACCTGGGCACCCTGCTGGCTCCTATTCAGCCCCCTCTCGGCCAGCACCCCCAGGGCCTTTTCCGCCGGGCAGCTTTCCAGCCCCTCTGCCCCACGCCTGGAGCGTTGCCTGGGGTTGTTGTGACCCCAGGGCAGGACCTGGCCCGTGGCCTTGTTGAGCCTCACCCAATTGGGCTGGGCCCATGGATCCAGCCTGGCCAGAATTATCACAGAATCATAGACATAATTATGACAATTATGGCAATTATCAACAAATTATGATGATTTCCATTGGAAAACAATGGATCCTACTTAGCAAGAAAGCTAAGGCTTTGAGTTTGGGGTTGGTTGGTTGGTTTTCACAGACAGATCCACCCCAGAGTGATGGGACACAGCTGTAAAGATGAATCCCTGTTATCCCTTTATCCAGGTCAAGGTCTTACCATGAGGCCTCTTACATCTAAGAGAATTGCCCCAGCTATATGGTTAATGACCATGTTGAGACAGGTTTTTATATATCGATGCAATGAAAATTCTCTGCTGGAAAGCTCTGAATGCTTTTATATATATAAAAACATAAATTAAATAGATATATATAAAAATATAAATTTAAATATATGTAAAAATTAACTATATAAATATATTTATATAAAATATATAAATCAACATATCAAGGGAACGCCCTTTAAAGTTATTTCACCCAGTGTTAACATTAACTCCCCCCTTTCTTTCTGCAGCCTCCATGAAGCCCGAGATACTTGCTCTTGGTACCAATATTGGCCTGAATACCCAAATCTGTATTAACTCTGCTTCCCTTTCTGTGCAACACGCAGCGGCATCGCACACATCCCTTTCCCTCCTGACCTGATAAGCCTCCCTGCTGCGATATATGCAGCCGCATCACTAAAAGGAGATGTCATTTTGCCTGATGGATATCGCAATTTTAAATATAACCCACTGTCCCTGCCCAGTTCATCTCGCCGCTACAGTTCATTTCAGATTCACAAGCTGAAAATATTCATTTTTGTGATCTTTTTTTTTTTCCTGGAGAATTTTTCCACGGTTGCGATTGTTGTTTCCCTTTAATCTAAAATTATGTGCCTGATTTGAGAAATGCGTGGCTTTACTCTTTGTTTATGAAAAACATACCATTCATGTTTATATCCTCTTTATACTTCCAAAATCAAAAAGCGTTTCAAAAACGAGTCAAGGTTGCTAAGTAACAATGACATTTACAAAACCTGCGCTGCGCTTAAAGGTAAGGATATAATGAGGATATTTAAGACTATCATAAATTTTATTATAAGCAAACAAACCCATTATTCTCATCAAATGAAATAAAACAACTTCAAGTCTGTTCCAGGGGTTTAAAAATATTTTTTGTGGTATTGGTTTCCGGTTTGTGAATATTTCTTGTGAAGTGATGCAATTAGATGGGAAATCACTGCTCTGATTAAAGCGTAGCTGTTATAATTCAAAGGTTGTGGTTGTTGCTTTGGGTTCGGGGTTTGTTGTTTTTTTTTTTCTCATTGAAGGGCTTACAATTAAATCGAATGCTGAGAACAGGCTATGGTGTTAATGTAGGAGAGTAGTTACGCTTGGTGAGCCTTTGAACACGTAGAAAACTGATGCTTCAGACGGCGCAATGGGTGGTACCTGCATGGGATGCTGTGGGAACCCAGCGGCCGCATCCAGGTAGAGCTCACGGGGGCTGAGAAAGCAGGTGCCCGGGAATTGGCGGGTGCGTGGCCCTGTGCAGAAATCCAGGAAGAAAGCCCTGATGAACCTGTGCTTCAACATCTTGCCAAAAACCACTGCATACGTGTCATGGTTTAACCCCGGCTGGCAACTCAGCCCCACGCAGCCGCTCGCTCTCTCCCCCCCCACAGTGGGATGGGGGAGAGAATCAGAGGAGTAAAAGTGAGAAAACTCGTGGGCTGAGATAAAGACAGTTTCATAGGGAAAGCACAAGCCACGCACGCAAGCAAAGCAAAGCAAGGAATTCCTTCCCCACTTCCCATGGGCAGGCGGGTGCTCAGCCATCCCCAGGACAGCCGGGCTCCATCACGCGTAACAGTGACTTGGGAAGACGGACGCCAACGCTCCAAATGTCCCCCCCTTCCTTCTTCTTCCCCCAGCCTATATACTGAGCAGGACGTCCTATGGTCTGGAATAGCCCTTTGGCCAGTTGGGGTCAGCTGTCCTGGCCATGTCCCCTCCCAGCTCCTTGTGCCCCTGGTGGAGCTGAGAGCTGAGCAGTCCTTGGCCAGCCTAAGCACTACCCAGCAACAACCAGAACATCGGGGTGTTATCAACATGCTTCTAGTACTAAATCCAAAACACAGCACCATACCAGCTACTAGGAAGAAAATTCACTGTGTCCCAGCAGAAACCAGGACAATATATGAAGATATGCATGAAAAATGCCCTCTTTCCTCCACCCTTTGCCTCTTCCTGCCCAGCAGGAGGCAAGGTGGGAGGTGGAGAGGCAGGAAACATGGAACTTCATTTCACTTTTTCCCCTCAAAACTGCAAACAAGCAGCAGCGTTTGCTGCTGTCTGCTCCAGGGAGGTTTCCACGGAGAGGTGGCGCAACCCACGGCGTCACCCACGGCGTCAGAGGCAACGCGCAGCTCCAGCATGCGCTGTGTGTTTTATTCCAGGTTCATCTGCAGCACCTGCGATGCCGGAGGACTCAAATCCCTCAGGGAACAGCACACGCCACAATCCTGACCCCAGGATGGATCGTCACAACTTCCGAAACAGAAAAACAAGAAATGAATTTGCTTATGAATTTGTATTATGCTCGAATTGTTCTGAATGCCTTTTTTCTTTTTATTGCGGTGCTCTGACATCACTAAGTCATTGCCTGACCCTGCCACAAGCCAAGAATGATGACCATTTCTTCTTAGCTACACTTCCCTGAGCTGCAGGATCCCAGCATGTCAGAGCAGCGCCCAAATCCAAGGATTACAGAAATGTTGGGACCTCTGGAGGTCTCTGGTCCCACCTCCTGCTCCACGCAGGGCTCTTGGCAGCAACATGGCCATCAGTTCCAGCTTTGTCTAGCCAAGTCCTGGAAACATCCAAGATGCCACCTCCTCAGGTCTATGTCACCCTCCTCATCAAGACGCATTTTCCAATATCTGAGCTGAAGCTCCCAAGTCATAATTTGTGGCCTTTGGTTTGTATCTAACGCTACCAAGAAGATTTAGTCTCCATCGGTTCTGTAACTGCCCTCCAAGTGCTGGTGGGACCACCCTTGGCTCTCTCTTCACCACATGAAAGCAGCCCTCAACCCCTCCTTGTAGTCACGCTCCCTAACTCCTGACCATCCTTGCCACCTCCTCTGGGCCCTCTGTGCTTCCACCATCCCCTGGAAATCAAAAGGAATGGAAACAGAGCAAAGGTGCCTCCTCCTTGTCTCTGATCATCTCCATACAACTTCCCAAGCAGAAGATGAGTCAAAATGAGCTTCGTTTTCTCCAAATAGTAAATACCCCTCTCCCTAGTTATAAAAACAAGAGAGCAAAGAAAACTCAAGGTCTCAGACTCAACCTTTGAATTTTCCAACAGTAGATACTCCAGAGCAGAACTTCTTCCTTTTTCCTGCATCGCTTTATTTATTTGAATAAATTTAATTTTAATTAACTATTTATTTGAAATAATTTTCATGCATAGCAACATAGACACATTTTTCATTACTGAGTAAAACCCAGCGCATTTACACGAGTTTTCCTGAGCCCAATCACATTATATGACCAGAACAGGACCTTACAAAGAAAGTTAGCACCTTTATTTTGGAAATACCAACCAAAAATAGAAACTTCATTTCTCTATGGCTCTTAATAGTATTTTGGTGTAAAATTCAAATCTGTATTCAAACAAAAGGAGGTAGAAAATTATCGCTGTGAGCCTAATATTTTCTCCCAGAGGAAAGCTATTTCTGCTTGTCACCTTTATTATTTGCACATGCTTCATAATTCAGGTATTGCTGTTGCTCATTATGCATAACCTTGATTGATCATTTATACTAATTTTAGAAACAATAATGCATGCAGCATGGCTGATACTAATTGACGTTTTCTTTCAGTAATGAATGGTTTGACATCAATTCTGCACGCTGGCTGTTCCTGGGTCGAGGAAGAGGTAAAAAACCAAGCGGTCTTGTTTTGTGACGCCAGGCGCCATTTGGGGTCCAGCAAAAACACGCAGTTGTGGTTAACAACACCCATGAGCCAGTGCTGAAGACCTTGCTTAGGTGGTGTTCATTAATAACGTGCTTCTCCCGGGGATGGGGAGCAAATCTGCTGTCTGAGCAAGGTCATGAGATGCTTTCTCCCACCCCCGAGCTGCTCGTGAGGGCTCAGCTGTGCTTGGGCAGCCGTCACGAGCCCGGTGGTCCAACAAGCAGCAGCAACCCAAACCTCTGGGGATGCCACCATCGGTGTCCCGGGCTGGTCGCAGGTGTTTTTATGACCTTTAAAGCTCTCAGTGCCTTGGTTCCCACTTACCCTAGCAACTGGCTCCCGTCAGACAGCAGAAGTTGCTATCAGGAGAGGCGTGCAGGGGTGCCCAGCTCAGTTTTCCAAGGGTTGGAAGTGCAGAAGGGCACTCGCAGTGCAGGGCTCCCAACTCGGGAGGCTGCTTTGCCCACATCCAGAGGCTATGCCACAGCTGCAGCCCTCTGCGTCCTCAACATGGGTCCAATTATACAGCTGTACGTCTCCTAAGGACTGCAGGAGACCTATGGCTTCAGGCCCTTGTGTGACCTCCAGTCATAATTAAGTGCAAAAGTCAAAAGAAGTGACTATGAGCCAAGCCAGTCCTTGACAGAGCGAGTCAAAAATCAATGCTCCAACATGCCAGAGTTATATTTTCTTCTGTCATCAAAAACGAACCTCCAAAACTGCAGTACCTCAGCACCACTATTAAAAAAAATGATGTGCAGGATGCAGGGACAAACTTAGATGATGGGAACCTCATAAACTGTGGGTTTTGCTGGATGCACAAGTCCCATTAATGCTAATTGGAAAGTGTAGCACGGAGTAAACTGCCCGACATCCATATTTATCTAACAGATTTGAGATATATCTGCAGATTACGTGAGTGACAGGTTAATAAATGAGCACAGCGGAAGTTCAGGTGAGGAATTTCTGACCTCCTCGCACCCGGCATGCAGCCGCTATGCACAGTAAAAGCACGGAAATAGATGAGGACCTTTGGCTCCTCCAAATAAGCAGCTGATCTGACCCTAGGGTCTGAGAAAACAGCAGCCAGGGCAAGGGATTTATGCCAGCTGCACAAAAGATCTCTCGTCTCACAGAGTCTCAGCCATTTTCTCAACCGCTGGGAGATGACCTGCTGGGAGGCAGCTCTGCCGAGAGGGACCTGGGGGTCCTGGTGGATGACAAGCTGACCATGAGCCAGCAGGGTGCCCTTGTTGCCAAGAAGGGCAATGGCATCCTGGGGCGCATTAAGAAGAGTGTGGCCAGCAGGGCGAGGGAGGTTCTCCTCCCCCTCTGCTCTGCCCTGGGGAGACCCCACCTGGAGCACTGGGTCCAGTTCTGGGCTCCCCAGTTCAAGAAAGATGAGGAACTCCTAGAGAGAGTCCAGAGGAGGGCAACAAGGATGATGGGGGGACTGGAGCATCTCCCCTAGGAGGAAAGGCTGAGGGAGCTGGGCTTGTTCAGCCTAGAGAAGAGAAGACAGAGGGGAATCTCATCAACACGTACAAATACCTGAAGGGTGGGGGTCACGAGGACTGAACCAGACTCTTCCCAGTGGTGCCCAGCACCAGGACAAGGGGCCATGGGCACAAACTGAAGCAGAAGAGGTTCCAGTTGAACGTGAGGAAGAACTTGTTGAGTGTGAGGGTGATGGAGCCCTGGCCCAGGCTGCCCAGGGGGGCTGTGGAGTCTCCTTCTCTGGAGATCTTCAACCCCCGCCTGGCCGCTGTCCTGTGCCCCCTGCTCTGGGTGAGCCTGCTTGGGCAGGGGGGTGGCACTGGGGGAGCTCCCGAGGGCCCTGCCAACCCTGGCCATTCTGGAATTCTGTGATTCTGTGATTTCAGACAGAATAACTTTCTGATGTTAAAAATCCAACTCAGAGCAGGTTGTATCTGAAATAACTGATGGAAAGGCATCTGAAATTAAAACTGATGGAAAGGTGTCTGAAATTAAAACTGATGGAAAGAGATAGATGGGGAGAGGATTGACTTTGTGCTCAAAAGGCTGCTGATTTCTTCATAATTTAAATTCCAGAAATTTTCTGTGTTGAAGTGCAAAATTTGTCAAGTAGTTCCATATTTGCCCAAAACTGGGGGGGGAATGTTCACTAAATTTAGAGAAATACTTTCTAGCGATATAGGTTTCACGAACAGGAGCCAGAGAAAATAATTGCAGTAAAATTAAGACTAATTTATTGGGAACAAAACTGATTTTTGGACTCTCCACTGTCAAACTCTGGGCTTCACCCATCACCCTTAAAGGCAAGGTCCACAAAATATAAGAACTCCTGATGTCTGGGGAAAGGCACGTCTATGAACCAGCCTTGCCGCTCTGAGGTTATGCCGGTTAAACAGAGCTTGAGTTAAAACCTGTGTTTGGTTTATCACCATCATCCATACAGACTTTGGAACAAAAATATCCCAGCGTTTCCCAGACGCTGATGGGTTATGTGCTGACGGATGCCCCTGCGAGGCAGAACCGCTGCTCTCCGCTGCCTGCTGGGAACCTGCCCTTGACCTGTTCCCGGCGGCAGGGGAAGTCTGGGGCGTCACATCCCACCACCCCCCCGTCTGCAATACCATTTGTGTTATGTCAAGCCGATGCATTTTTACTCTTTGCAATGAAACGAGGCGTTCTCAGGAGCGGAGTCATTTCTGCCAGCACTTTCCCCGATTGCTGTGCGACAACATATGTGCTGTGAGCAAGGAGAGCTGCTCAGCCTTATCCCCTCCGGAGAGGGCAGTGTAAGAGGCAGAATCTTTTTTTTTTTTTTTTTTTTTCCCCAGCTACATCCCTCACTGTCACTTTCTCATAATTTGCCCTCCCATTATTGGGTTAGAAGAACCGATGATGAACTGAAGTTGCGCTGCTTTGGGGAATTAAGTTACTTAAAAGGTTTGATAGAATTGATTATAACCAGCTGCCTGGCGCAGGAATGTCACAGTCTGCCTGCAGACGTGGTTCCCTGCCACGGTAGGGAGGGGGGGGTCACTTTTGCTGCCGTTATAGTTTCTAACAGCCTGGTAAAAACCCTCCCTTCCCACCCAGGGATGCTGCCAGCAATGCCCAGCGCAGTCTCTGCGATGCAGCCTGGTTTCTTCCAGCGCAGGCAGGGCTGAGCCTGGGGCTCCTGGCTTCGCTGCATCCATGCCCTCGGGCAGCAATGCGGTCATTGCTCAGCTCTTCCAGCTCTCAGGAGCAGGTCTACATTCCCAGCTCCGACTGCTCTGCTCCCCTTCCCACCCTCCACAGCCGGCCACGCTCCTGCAATCCGCCGCCGTCCACCGGCACCATTGCCAGGGCCACGCGCCCGTGCTACCGGAGCGCAATCACAGCTCCTCAATGCTGCCACAGCTTCTGAGGTGGCAATTGTCAGCCCTCAACCACCGCACTTGAAGGAGAGATCAGAAAATGAACCCAGCAACACAGAAGAGCGAGGAGTGTTTGTAAATACGGCCCCATTTGCTGCCCCAGCTTGATTCATTTCGCTGTTGCTTTGACTTCCTTTGCAATATTACAGCCCAAATTAATTCACCGAGGCCTTCAAAAAGGCCAGTGCAATTCTGGGATTCACCCTCTACTTCTCCCAGAGATGGGAAAGCATGAATGGCTTTCCCTGAACAAGGCATGACCTCCTCCGATGCACGCAATTCAGGGCCCCCTCGATCATGAGAGATTAATTCAAACCTGTGCAGGTGCAGAGAAGGTTTCCCAGGCTTACCAAAGGAGGCAAAACCCTACTTTATCACGCAGAGGGAAATTCTGAAACTGTCACTTGTTGAGCCTAGCAATGGCAAAAGCTGAAAGGGTTAGGCATGTCACCAAGGATGAGAAGAGCTCCGTCAGGTAAAAAAAAAATACTGGTGCCTGTGGATAGGAATCAGAAGGGGACTCATGTAGCATCAAAATAAGGGAGAGCTTTCTTGCCATCTGAGCTGAAAAGGCTTAGGAAGGGGCTCCTAACAGCAGCCACGTAGCCAAGAAAGCAACCTCAGCATGGAGTTTGCAGCACCAGTAATTTGACTCATTTATCCATCCATAAAGACCCACCCAGTCCTAGCTGACGTGTCCCAGTATCTGCTGCTGCAGCAGGTTCAAAACTGTGTCTTATTTGCAGTGTTGAATTTCACAAGGCAGAAATCTTGTTGCATAAAGCTCTGATGAGGGCATTCACATCATTTTAGATCTCTGATTTACGAGCTCGAAATAGGCGCCTCGCTGCCCTATCAACGTGGTCCCCTAAAATGATTCAAACCACTCAGTTCCATTAATCACACAGGGAGCACAGCGGTTCTCTGAACTGCTCCCCATGTAATCACTTAATTAACTGAAATGACAGGTATGTGCCAGAAACCGAATCTGGCTCTAAATCCGAGTTTTGGATTCAAGTCCTTTTTCCAAAGGAAGACTTTTCTCTAATGCAAACGTGCAGGAGCCGATGAAGGCTGTGGGAGAGAAGGGCGGACGCAACCCAGCCTCGCTCAGCCTGCACAAAGCCACTACCAGGTTATTTGCCCAGACCCGTCAATTTATTATCTACACGGAAAATTTGGGTTTCGGTATCCCAGGATCACCTGTGATAAGTAGGCACATCAGGTTGGAGAAAGCACTGCCAGAGGGCTCCTCTGTGACAGTGATTTTTCTTAACCTAACCTCTACAAAGCAAAGCTGCAGGCGCCGTGAGAGAAGTCGGAACAGCTTCTGTAAGCGCAAAGGGAAGCCCCGCTGTGGTTTTGTGGCACGCCGTAGCAGAAGATGGGCAAAGTCTTTGAAAGAATTCAGCAGATTGAGTTTTTAACCAGGACATGTCATATAAAAAGCTGAACTGGAGGGGGGGCGGGAAAAAAAAAAAAAAAGTGAGCCCAGGGAAAGCCGGAGCAAGCGCTGTGCTTTTGGTTAGAAAGGACAAGCATTGCCCGGGGCTTATCTGAAGCCGTCACCTTCTCTCCAAAGAAGCATAAAAAACAAAGGGTGGCTTATAGAGGAATCTGCATTTCTTTGGCCCAGGTATTTTGGATTGAATGTACTAAGGCATCCAAACCTCAAATGAACAGCAGCCTGCCTACAAATCCTTTGGACATCATTTATCTCCACGTTTAATTTCAACTGCTACCATCAGCCCATCATAAAAAGCCCCGAGGGACACTGGCCCACCAGCTGAATGTGGTCCTAATCCCTCCGAACCAGATGGCATGCATTTACACACCATATAATCCTTCGAGTTTACCTGGGGGGCTGTGCCAAACGAGAGAGAGAAAACTTAATTTCTGCCTGTTTTCCCAAGGCTTTGAACAATGCCGGCTGAAGATAAATTTATTTCCTAATATTCCACAGTATCGTGCTATCAGATAAAGAATTTTCATGTCTCCTGCAAACAGCACAGGCAAGGCTGCGCTTCCCCCCCCATCATGAGACTTGATAAAACATTTGGGTTGCAGCCACTGTCCGAGGGAGACAGTGATAAGGGCCACAGCTCCCAGCAAGTCACCTTGGAGCTGATAACAGCACTCACAAGACTCCTCGGAGCATCCTGAGTCGGAACAAACACACCCAGGGGGAGGCACCATGGATGGAGGAGCTTGGGATACAGTGGAAGTTGCACCAGGGCAGGTTTAGGCTAGGCATTAGGAAAAACTTCTTCACTGAAAGGCTTGTCAGGCTCTGGAATGGGCTGCCCAGGGAGGTGGTCGAGTCCCCGAGGTATTTAAAAGAAGGATGGATGAGGTGCTTAGGGACAGGGTTTAGTGGTGGGATGGCAGGGCTAGGTTAAAGGTTGGACTCGATGATCTTGAAGGTCTTTTCCAAACAAAGTGATTCTATGATTCTATACAGCTGCACCGGGACAGAGCTCTTCTCCATTTCACCTTGGGGTGGGTATGGGCAGGATCACGGGTGCCACGTCGCCCCGCTCTGCCCTTGACTTGTCAACAGGAGCCATGCGGTCCACAGCAGGTAGAGCAGCCCCAGTCACTGCGTGCATCACTGCCATTGCATGGCAGAAACCTTTCTGACCTGACCGAAGAAGAAGGGATAAGAAGAAAAAAGCTATGTTTCATAAAAGTCCACAGTCTGCCCCAAAACACGAGCCCCAAGAAGGCCTATCAAGACAGCAAGGAAAACCTTCTTGGCACGTAAGTCCATGGGACCTGATGAGATGCATCCCAGAGTCCTGAGGGAATTGGCCAATGTAGTCGCCAAGCCACTCTCCGTGATATTTGAAAAGTCATGGCAGTCAGGTGAAGTCCCTGGTGACTGGAAGAAGGGCAACGTTGTGCCCATTTTCAAAAAGAGTAGAAAGGAAGACCCTGGGAACTACCAACCTGTCAGCCTCACCTCTGTGCCTGGGAAGATCATGGAACAGATCCTCCTAGAAGCTATGCTAAAGCACATGGAGGCCAGGGAGATAATTCGAGATAGCCAGCATGGCTTCACCAAGGGCAAGTCCTGCCTGACGAACCTGGTGACTTTCTATGATGGGGTGACAACAACAGTGGACAAAGGAAAACCAATGGACGTCATCTATCTGGACTTCTGCAAAGCCTTTGACACGGTCCCCTGCAACATCCTTCTCTCTAAATTGGAGAGCTGTGGATTTGATGGGTGGACTGTTTGGTGGATAAGGAACTGGCTGGATGGCCGCATCCAGAGGGTAGTGGTCAACGGCGCAATGTCCGGATGGAGACCGGTGACGAGTGGTGTCCCTCAGGGGTCCGTACTGGAACTGGTGCTGTTTAACGTTTTCATCAATGACTTGGACAGTGAGATCGAGTGCACCCTCAGCAAGTTTGCAGATGATACCAAACTGAGTGGTGCGGTTGACACACCAGAAGGAGGGGATGTCATCCAGAGGGACCTGGACAGGCTGGAGAGGTGGGCCTAGGTGAACCTCATGAGGTTCAACAAGGCCAAGTGCAAGGTCCTGCACCTGGATTGCAGTAACACCCGGTACCCACACAGGCTGGGGGAAGAAAGGATGGAGAGCAGCCCTGCCCAGAGGGACTTGGGGGTGCTGGGGGATGAAAAGCTGGACATGAGCCGGCCATGGGTGCTGGCAGCCCAGAAGCCAACCCTGCCCTGGGCTGCATCAGGAGAAGCGTGGCCAGCGTGGAGGGAGGGGATTGTGCCCCTCTGCTCTGCTCTGGGGAGACCCCCCCTGGAGCCCTGCGTCCAGCTCGGGAGCCCTCAGCACCAGGAGGACATGGACCTGTTGGAGCGGGGCCAGGGGAGGGCTACTAAAATGATCTGAGGGGCTATTAAAATGCTCCGAGGGCTGGAGCCCCTCTGCTCTGGGGCCAGGCTGGGAGAGTTGGGGGTGTTCAGCCTGGAGAAGAGGAGGCTGCGGGCAGAGCTGAGTGCGGCCGCTCAGGGCTTCAAGGGGGCCCAGAGGAAAGGGGGGGACAAGCTTTTTAGTAGGGCCAGCTGTGACACGACAAGGGGGGGATGGCTTTAAACTGAAGCAGGGGAGGTTTAGTCTGAATCTAAGGAAGAAATTGTTTCCAGTGAGGGTGGTGAAACCCTGGCAGGGGTTGCCCAGAGAGGGGGTGGAGGCCCCATCCCTGGGACCATTCCAGGCCAGGTTGGACGGGGCTGTGAGCAACCTGATGTGGTTCAAGGTGTCCCTGCTCCTGCAGGGGGGTTGGGCTGGGTGACCTCTGGGGGTCCCTTCCCACCCAAAACATTCTATGACTGATACATTTCACGCCCAGCTCCTCGGCTATCCCACTGCATGTGAATCATGGAAAGAAATGAAAACGCATCGCCTACAAGATAACCCCGGAGATGGTGGTTATCGTCAGAGACCGCAGCGCTCCCGTGTTTCCCTCCGCTTATCAGACCCAGCCAACACCAGCCATCTGGTGCCACGGTGAATCATTTCCTCCAGCTGTGCCCGTTTAGGTGAACCATCTACAAATGACTCACAGAGTCCGCTCCAAATCTGGTAAACAGAAAAACATCCCCTAAAAAAAGGTTCTTTCACTGTTATCGGAGATGGGGGGGGGGGGGGGAACCTTTCCACTCCTCGCCCTGAGCGCCGCCAGCCACCGGGAACCGGCCGTCCTTATTCCCATCCTCTATCTGGGACATGCAAGGGGAGATGCTGCTGCTAACGAGTCAGAGGCCGGATGAAATTAAAGCTCTCTCAAAGTCTCCTTCAGCACAGAACCTCATTTAAGCCACGTAAAGTATAGCCGGACCCTTGGCAGCACAATGAACTTATTCAATAAAATAATTGCTTTTGGCAAAACAACGGTAATAACATCACTTGGGCGACAATGTGTTTATACAGCCGTCGGCATAGATTACTCCCTTTCTGTCACAGGCTAATCGGCTGGGAGAGATCAAGATGCTCACGGCTCGCAACTTCTGCTCCCTTGGCAGCACAGCCCACGCAGCCAGCAGGGACCAGGCAGAGGGCAAGGAATAAAGGGACCACCCGGCATCCATCTCCCAGGGGAGGAAAGCAGCCCCCATGCCTTGCCCCAGGGCTGAATTTCCCCGCAGAAGAAAATTAACTCATAGACTGACATGAGAAAGGCTATAAGGTTTCAAGGCGTCTTGAAAGGAGCTGAGCGACAGCCGTGAGGGTGCAAGAACCAGATCATCTGGGGCACCCGTCATCTGCTCGTGGACAAACTTCTGTGCAGCTCTCGAGCAACCCCACAAACAGGCGTCCTCCACCCAGCCCTTCCTTTGCTCCCGTCCTCGCTTGGGCTGGTGCTGCCTTCCCAGCTCTTGCCCTACCCTCCTCACATCCTTCATGGGTTCCTTCCAGCCACCCATGCCAAACTCAAGCTCTCATTTGCTCTGCTTCTGCCAATACCATTTTTTTTTTTACCTTCTGCTGCTTTCCTCCTTATTCCTTTTATTCTGATTACACGCAATGGAATTACAGCGCACTTTATTTCGTCTCCCGCATTGGAACACTCCCTTCTACTCCACAGCCTTTTTGTAGGCTTCCCAATTTTTTCTAGCTTGCACACACCCATTCTCTCCACTCTTCTTCGTTCCCAAGATGAAATACATCTTCTGAAACCATTAAGATATAAATGAAATTAAAAGATTTTTGGAACTCGTACTGCAAAGTTGACTGAATAGAGCCAGGCTCTTCTCAGTGGTGCCCAGCGCCAGGACAAGGGGCCATGGGCACAACCTGAAGCAGAAGAGGTTCCAGTTGAACGTGAGGAAGAACTTGTTGACTGTGAGGGTGCCCGAGCCCTGGCCCAGGCTGCCCAGGGGGGCTGTGGAGTCTCCTTCTCTGGAGATCTTCAACCCCCGCCTGGCCGCTGTCCTGTGCCCCCTGCTCTGGGTGAGCCTGCTTGGGCAGGGGGGTGGCACTGGGGGAAGCTCCCGAGGGCCCTTCCAACCCCTGCTACTCTGGGATTCTGTGTAATAATCACTGCTATAGCTCTGCCAAGGTATAAAGATATTTCAGAATAGATATGCTACAGTTTGAGATTAACCTGAAATGAGAATACCGCTGCTCTCTCCAAAATAATGGTAGAAAATCCTTTAAAACCTCCCCTTTTCTTTGTTGTGGCTGAACAAAATGCTCCTCCAAAAGAAACAAAGATGTCTAGGTCGTCTTATAAGGGGATTATCCTTTTTTTTAACCTTATTTAATGTAAGTGGATGAGAATTGGAAGCATTTGTGAAAACAAACAAACAAAAGAAGTAAAACTGAAATGTTTCATTTTTAAAATATTGTAATTAAAGACCCCTGACAGCTCCAATAGTCAGACATTTCTGCCAGGAGCCTCATCAGCAGTGGGAAGGGTGTAAGGGTGGAACAAGTACAGAAAGATAACAAGATCTTTCCAATGGGTCTTGTTTGTCTCACCGAGATGACAGCAATTAGTGGATTGCGAGACTCTTTGAACAGTCTCCCCAACGCCTTTTCCTTAGACATTCGTCTGACCATCTTCAGACAGACTCAGTTCCCCATCTGCACAGCTTTTACCAGAAAAAGCTTTCTCCTCCATAACCAGCAAACACAAGACTTTGAGAAAAAAAAGGTGCAATTCCACTCCAAAACCTGGTCATGGAAAGAAAAAAGAAAAATTACAGCAAGATGTAAGAAACCTTATAGCTTTGTTCATCTCCATTATGTTGTTAGCAGAGAGCAGAGCGCAGAAGCCAGCGCCAAATGGGCAAAGTACTTTTATTAGCCAGATTTTTTTCCTGGGCAAATGAAGATTTGTAACAGCATTGAAATGTCTTAAGCTCCTCAGCCATTTACACCTTCCACCTTGCTCAAGGAAATTTGGTTATCGGCAGCTCAAATGCCCTTGGTGAACAGCTGTTTTGTATTTCTACCCGAATATTTTGCTATGGTTGAGTAAGTAAAAGGAGTTAAGTTGAACTGCTCAGGGAGCAACTCTTACGGAGGTTTTATGGTACACAAAGATGCTAACAGAACTGTATTAAATATTGGTGGATGACAAGCTCACCATGAGCCAGCGGGGTGCCCTTGTTGCCAAGAAGGCCAATGGCATCCTGGGGTGCATCAAGAGGAGCGTGGCCAGCAGGGCGAGGGAGGTTCTCCTCCCCCTCTGCTCTGCCCTGGGGAGACCCCACCTGGAGTACTGGGTCCAGTTCTGGGCTTCCCAGTTCAAGAAAGATGAGGAACTCCTAGAGAGAGTCCAGAGGAGGGCCACAAAGATGATGAGGGGGCTGGAGCATCTCCCCCCACTATGAGGAAAGGCTGAGGGAGCTGGGCTTGTTCAGCCTGGAGAAGAGAAGACTGAGAGGGGACCTCATCAACACATACAAATATCTTAAGGGCAGAAGTCACGAGGACAGAACCAGTCTCTTTGCAGTGGTGTCCAGTGACAGGACAAGGGGCCATGGGCACAAACTGAAGCAGAAGAGGTTCCAGTTGAATGGGAGGAAGAACTTGTTGATTTGGAGGGTGCCCGAGCCCTGGCCCAGGCTGCCCAGGGGGGCTGTGGAGTCTCCTTCTCTGGAGATCTTCAACCCCCGCCTGGATGCAGTCCTGTGTAACATGCTCTAGGAGAGCCTGCTTGAGCAGGGGGGTGGCACTGGGTGATCTCCCGAGGTCCCTTCCAACCCTTGCCATTCTGTGATGTTTGTAAACCAATGCTGCCGAAAGTTCGGTGGTAACCCCCGTTATTTTTCTAGTCATCACAGCGATGAGAACTTCCATGAGCCAACGTTACACGTAACACACACTGACCCAAGGGCTTTTCTCAATGCCTTGCTTGCCATTGCTATGGTAGCAACCCCTCAAATTTTTATAAAGCAATGGACGTTTTCATGCTTTGAGGAACTTTCTCCCCAGGGGAACATATTTCCCACACCCTGCTGACCCCGAGCTCCTTGCACCAAAGGGGTTCCTGGACCACAGAGATGCAGAAGCATCAGCCCAGGAGCCACAGGCAAACAGGGAATGGGAACGCGTCCTAACTCACTGAGGGGCCGTGGTGAAGCCTGGCAGGGCTTCGAGGCACAAGAGCTGCAGACTAGATGGGAACAGGTCTCTGCGCACAAGCTTTTGTGCTTCCTACAAGCTCAAGCACAAAATAACCAGATCTTGCATTGGCCAGAGAATCAAAATTCCTACTGAGACTTCTTGAAAATTAGGTTAAGCCTGGAAATTACTGGCCCATAACAAGCAAGCATCACATTCTCCTTTACCACAAACCTCATCCATAGTACCGAAATGAGCACAACATATGCCAGCATGATCCTGAACCAGCCGCTTCATACTATTTCAAAAGAAACATTTCTTATACCTCTCCCAGAATAGCTGCTCACAGATTAGACGCGCCCGTGAAGGAAGATCATTAGTCACTCACAGCAAATTAATATAAGGAAATAGGAAGGACAATGAAAGTTTTATTATTTCATCTAACAGACACATAAGAAAGCACTAATTACACCAAATAAGACTCTTATCCCACTATCCAAATATTTATTCCTCATTAGTCAAACCACAGACCAAGAGGCCAAAGGCAGGCTCATGCCAAGCGCCGTGGTTAATAAACAGTGCGCACGTAGGCAGCGGCAGCCTGGTGGAAAAATATTGGCACCCTTTGGCAGGCAGTGATGAGGGGAAGATGAAGAGCCTTTTTGGAAGAGTATTGATCAGTCAGGACCAAGCACCGCGTGCTGCCTTCACCACATTTGCAGAGGGCTGGCTGGATATTTCCCCCAGCAGGCACCACGGCTCGGGCACGTGGTCACTGTCGCAGGCACCGGGATGCGGAGACCAGCCCGGCGCTGGCTGACTGCTTCTGTAGGGGAATTGGAAGATGCAACCCTGCGCCGGCAGGCCTGGGGCAGCAGAGAGGGGGCCTTTGCTGCACACCCATGTCTGGCCACACAAATCCTGCATTTCGTATCCCAAACATGGCCCATGTGGATTACTATGGGTGCCTTAACTTATAGAATCACAGAATTGTTTAGGTTAGAAAAGCCCTTTCAGATCATCAAGCCCAACTGTTCCCCTAACCCCGCCATCCCACCACTAAACTCTGGCCCTCAGCACCTCGGCTGCCCGGCTGTTAAATCCCCCCAGGGGTGGGGACTCGACCCCTTCCCTGGGCAGCCCCTTCCAGTGCCTGACAGCCCTTTGGGGAAGGAATTGTTCCCAATGTCCAACCTAACCCTGCCCTGGCACAACTTGAGGCCATAACTTTAGCAGATACAGACAAGAAACACACCTAAAAAAATGCACTTGGTGTTTTTCCCAGGCCAGAGGGTGTCCGTCCTGCAGTGATGGGCTGGGACGTAGGGGTGACGACAGAAGACTTCATCCTTGAGCCCAGATACGCATGACAATTCCGATTTTATGAAGGCTCATGCAAGGGGGTCAACCCCAAGCAGCTCTGGGGCGGGTACAGGGCTGCTTCCCCTCCTCTCCTGCCAGGGTGCAGGGACAACCAGGGCTTTTGAAGCTCTGCACAACCAGCAGCTTCATTTTTCCCAACTTGCTGTGCAAATTTGAGTGCATTTATCAGGAAACTCGGCTCCTCCACTGAGAAATTGCTTTCTCTGCTTGGACATTAATTTTTCCTTCACTCCCAGCAAAGGAGTAATATTTATTTATTGGTCTCTTGAGCAATTTTTACATTACGTTTGCCATCGTTCAACAAAAATAAATCTTATATTTGACTACCGGTAGCCGAAGACTGCAATTGTCCTATTACAGCAAAGCACATGCAGTTATTTACTACAATTTGCATACGCTTGAATTTCCAGAGCTTCAAAATCAGATGGGATGAGATTAATTGCAGTTGTGCAAAAGCCCTGTAGCTCCAATATGTTCTGTAACAGAGTAAAACTGGGGTGTAAACGTCCAGTATTTGCCTTCCACCATTTTTGGAGAGCATGACTAAGAGCAAGTCTTTTCTTCAGTAATACAGATATTGAAAAATCTGTTTGGCTTCTACCGCTGACCCTTTCAAAGGTCTGTTAGCACTCTCCTAAAATAAACAGATCCAGCATTAAATTGGCCCTTTTGAGATCAATTGTGGGTAGGAGTTGGTACAAATCATCCTCTGGCTGAAGAGCCTCTTTCACTAAAGCTGTAAACAGAAGACCATATATTGACGCTCTTCATTCAATACTTGCATGGCGTGGCTCAAGACCATAAATTTTTTTTGGCGTTTCTTTGACAAAGGGCCCTTTAGAGCAAGTGCTATTAATTCCCCCAAACAGAGCTCGCTCTCAATTGCTCCCAAAACAAAGATTCATTTGAGACTGTCAGAAGGAAAAAGATATTTGAATTAGTCATTCCCTCCTGTTTGGTTTCTCCCACACATACAAATGTGCTCCAAGCTCTCTCCTTCCTCTCCACCTGAAGCACCAGTGAGAGCCAAACCCTCTCCATATCCCTGCCTCACTCAGAAATAAGCACCCAGTATCGCACGGGAACCCAGGGCGGTGAATAACGCAGCAGTTCGAGAAGCAGCTTCTTAAACCAAGATGAATAATAACCTACAGCCAGCAAGTCTAAGTCCGATGTAAAGGATCTTTCTTACAGCAGAGCATGATGATCTCCACCTCACGACAAAGCACCTAACGTTTGTGTCGGAGATACCTGCTTCTCCAACAGCTTTGCTCCACCTTGGGTTAAAACCTCCAGACCAGGGTGCGCTGGAGCCAGCAGGACCAGGACCTTCTTCTCCAGGGGACCACGAGCCCAGGGAGACTCCACAAACAACCTTAGCAGAGGACAAAGTGCCAGAAAACATTGGCAAGAGGGCAGGGAAAACTTATCTACGCAGCTGGGAGCAGAGAAGGGCTTTCAGCTGGAGGGAGGATCACTCTGCCTTAGTTTTCCTACAGCTGCTGGAATTTGTGGCCTTGCCCCAGTAAATGAGCTGAGGTGGGAACCTGGCTTGCTGCCAGGGCTTTGCACGTCAGTTTTACATCTCCTCTCGCAGGTCCATCAGTGCTAAGACCGGACCGCTGGATGCCCCCCATAGCATTATTCATTTTTGAGAGCTTCTGCTACTTTGGCCTTGCCTGGGAGAAAGGGTAAGGAAGCCATCGGAAGTTTGTCAGTGCCAGATCGAATACCCAAGCTGGTTTCTTTCCAGGTGAACCGTTTATCAGAGCGGGGAGAAGGGGAGAGTGAGGGGAACAAAAGAAAAACCCCCACTCCCAACCACCAAGGCAGGTTGAGGTTGGACATTAGGAAAAATTCCTTCCCCAATGGGGTTGTCAAGCACTGGAGGGGGCTGCCCAGGGAAGGGGTCGAGTCCCCACCCCTGGGGGGATTTAAAAGCCAGGCAGCCGAGGTGCTTAGGGCCAGGGTTTAGTGGTGGGATGGCAGGGGTAGGGGAACGGTTGGGCTGGGGGATCTGAAAGGGCTTTTCCAACCTAAATGATTCTTATTCTAAAAAAAACCCCAACAAAACAGTCAGATCTGCAAAACCTGCGTTGCATTAGCAACACATGCTTGAGAAAAAAATTGAACAGCCACCGAGACCATGGCTGGAGCGGAGCTGCAGACGCCTTCCCCGCGGGGCCGTGGGGTCCCCGCCAGCCCTCAATCCCTCCTCACCCCTCCGTCCCCCCAACCACGCTGTCCGGTGGGCTTCTGCCAGCAAACAGCGCAGGGCTGGGGGAACCTCTCCGAGTGTCAGACCCTTGCGTGTGCGAGCGGAGCCGCCAGCACACGGCTGCCTGCTGGGACATGGAGGCAGGGAACGACCCCAGCTTTCCTGGGAATGAGCCTTTCTTCTAGGCAGACAGATTAGGAAACTCAGAAATAAAACTGGAGCCTGCAGAGAGCAGCCGTGGGCATGTGCGTGTGTATATAAGGATATATAGAATGTCTGGGTTTGGTCTCCTGAGTGGAGCTTGCTACCCCCACGTGTGTCCTGCCACAGTGCCAGCAAGGGTGACCCTCACCTCCAGGATCTGAAGGTCTCCTGGATGAACAAGTTTGACCTGGTGGCACAGGGCAGCATATCAAGAGATTTGCTGGGAGCCTGGGCAAATTAGGAAAAAATGGTCTGTGCAGTAACAGTTTGTCTACCTTTTCTGTAAGGTTTTAATGTGATATTTAATCACACGGTGGTTTCTGGCTCTCTGACAGGCTTCATGCCCCAGTCAGTGCTTTGATAGCCCTGCTTTAGGCATGGTTAGGGTTAGGCAGGACCTCCCGGCGGCAGCATCTTCCAAAGTCCCTCTCGGTGGAAGGAGGCAAAGCACCTCCCGCTCCATCGTGGCACCTTGCAGGTAATTAATGCCGGAGAAGAGCTTGACTAGGATGAGTTTTGGAGAAAAACCTGAGGGGAAAAGAATAATTCTTTCGCCAGGGGCACCTCCACAGTGTCATGCTGTGATTTTGGGGTGCTTGGCTCCAAAGTCTTCACAGTGTTGTGTTGGCAGAGCCAGCGTGGGCTTGCCTCGGGATGGATTTATGCTGCTTCAAGGTCCTGGCTCCCAGGTTGTTTATTATGTGAAGTGACGGGTGGAATCCCTGCAAAGGGAGGTCCCCAGCACCTCCAAGTCCACAGACTTGGACAAAAGCTAAAGACATATTGCCTGGCTACACCCAGCCTCCACAGTACACCCAACCATGCTGTTAAAATCCACGCCAAAGGCTTTCCTGGTTTTCTCCATCCCTTCTTCACACTCTGAGGGACGTTATTTATTGCAGCTCAAAGAACAAAGCCAACTTTTAAGGGTTTTTACGGGCTGTTTTGCTCCGTTACAAGCTGGCGTTTCACTTTTGCTTCTTAGAACCTTCCTCTCCACAAGCAAAGTCCTAAAGCCCAGGGAAGTGACCTTGCTCTTCTTCCATAGACAGCAAAGACCCGAGTCACGCAGCCTTTCAGCAATATCCACTTCCTCGCTCCCAACTCCTACATCTTAAATGCCAGATGGATGCTTTGCCCCTTGGATACCCCCAAAGTTTTGCTATTTCCCCTGGGCAATGCAAGGCAGGCTCACACTGGGTTATAAAACTACCCCAAAACCTACAGTTTGTGGAGCCCTATGCTGAACAGAGCAATTCCACTACTGACACGCTTGCAGGCACGCAGCGGTTTCACTGTTTTCTTTACAGAATCACAGAATGGCAAGGGTTGGAAGGGACCTCGGAAGATCATCTAGTCCAACCCCCCTGCTAAAGCAGGCTCTCCTAGAGCATGCTAGACAGGACTTCGTCCAGGCGGGCTTTGAATATCTCCAGAGAAGGAGACTCCACAACCCCCCTGGGCAGCCCGTTCCAGTGCTCAGTCACCCTTAGAGTAAAGAAGTTCCTCCTCATATTCAACTGAAACCTCTTATGTTTCAGTTTGCACCCATTGCCCCTAGTCCTGTCACTGGACACCACTGTAAACAGGCTCCTCCCGTCCTCTTGACTTCTGCCCTTAAGATATTTGTAGGTGTTGATGAGATCCCCTCTCAGTCTCCTCTTCTTCAGGCTGAACAAGCCCAACTCTCGCAGCCTTTCCTCGTAGGGGAGATGCTCCAGACCCTTTATCATCCTCGTTGCCCTCCTCTGGACTCTCTCTAGGAGTTCCTCATCTTTCTTGAACTGGGGAGCCCAGAACTGGACACAGTACTCCAGGTGGGGTCTCACCAGGGCAGAGCAGAGGGGGAGGAGAACCTCCCTCGACCTGCTGGCCACACTCCTCCTAATACACCCCAGGATTCCATTGGCCTTCTTGGCAACAAGGGCACATTGCTGGCTCATGGTCAGCTTGTCGTCTACCAGGACTCCCAGGTCCCTCTGGGCAGAGCTGCTTCCCAGCAGGTCAGCCCCCAGCCTGTACTGGTGCATGGGGTTCGACCTCCCCAGGTGCAGCACTCAGCACTTGCCCTTGTTGAACTTCATCAGGTTCCTCTCCGCCCAACTCTCCAGCCTGTCCAGGTCCCGCTGAATGGCAGCACAGCCTTCTTTGCAGCGTTTCAGCCTCCGCTGCTGCTGTGGATGAAGTTAAATGGAGCCTGAGTCCTGCTGAGTGCCAGGGCTGTCCTCAGCAGGCAAGCAAGCAAGGATTTTATGCCTGGCAACCCACGGATTTTAAGCCAAAGATGCTGGAATGCTGCACACCGGAGCCCCTCTCCATCTCGTCGCACTGTCCAGGGCCGCTCCACCATCGCAGCTCTCAATACCTTCCCATGTAACGTCTGTGCCACCTCCCACAGCTCACCAAGGCTTTGATTGTCACTTCTTGCCTTTTTATCTGTCACCATTCCCCATAAAATACCTGTTACTATTCTTTTTTTCGTTGCACTTTGATTCACATCAGGAAACTACTGAACATTAAACTGCCCTGCTGCAGCAGCGGCCGTGCCCAGCTCAGGTGAGCACTTGTTCTTCATGCAGTCACCACGGTCCCCCATTGCTCCTGCATCCCCTTGTACCTTTTGATTTGATGCGGGGATTGAGTGTGCCCTCTGTAAATTTGCAGATGACACCAAACTGGGTGGGAGTGTGGATCTGCTGGGGGGGAGGAGGGCTCTGCAGAGGGACCTGGCCAGGCTGGAGCCATGGGCCCAGCCCAATTGGGTGAGGCTCAACAAGGCCAAGGGCTGGGTCCTGCCCTGGGGTCACCACAACCCCAGGCAACGCTCCAGGCGTGGGGCAGAGGGGCTGGAAAGCTGCCCGGGGGAAAAGGCCCTGGGCGTGCTGGTCGAGAGGGGCTGAATAGGAGCCAGCAGGGTGCCCAGGTGGCCAAGAGGGCCAGCGGCATCCTGGCTTGTATCAGGAGTGGTGTGGCCAGCAGGAGCAGGGCAGGGACCGTGCCCCTGTGCTGGGCACTGGGGGGGCCGCCCCTCGACTGCTGGGGTCAGGGTTGGGCCCCTCCCTCCCCAAAGGCCCTGGGGGGGCTGGAGCGTGTCCAGAGAAGGGCAGCGGAGCTGGGGAGGGGTCTGGAGCCCCAGGCTGCTGGGGAGCGGCTGGGGGAGCTGGGGGGGTTCAGCCTGGAGCAGAGGAGGCTGAGGGGAGCCCTCATGGCTCCCTACAACTGCCTGAGAGGAGGGGGGAGCCGGGGGGGTCGGGCTCTGCTCCCAGGGAAGGGGCGATGGGACGAGGGGCAAGGGCCTCAAGTTGTGCCAGGGCAGGGTGAGGTTGGGCCTGGGGAACAATTCCTTCCCCAAAGGGCTGTCAGGGGCTGGAAGGGGCTGCCCAGGGAAGGGGTCGAGTCCCCACCCCTGGGGGGATTTAACAGCCGGGCAGCCGAGGTGCTGAGGGCCAGGGTTTGGGGGTGGGATGGCAGGGGTAGGGGAACGGTTGGGCTGGGGGAGCTTAAAGGTCTTTTCCACCCTAGATGATTCTATGATTCCATGGTTCAAGATGACACTGTAAGTTCAGGTGCTCACGGGTGCAAATGAGCTCGGCAGTGTCAAGCGATCAGTGCCAGCTACAGATCTGGCCCACGAGGTTTTATTCTCTCTGGAGCTCAGGCTGCACTCCACCACGCTGAAACAGTGAAGAGGCTTTTAAGCATCCTTAAGCATCCACATCAGCGTACTTTGATGTCCTTCAGCTTGCTCGCTGGGCAAAACGGCCTTCCTGCTAATGAGAGCGAGGGCTCCTGCTTTCCTCAAATGTCATAACGAGTTCTTAACAACCTCTTAAGCTCCTGAAGACATCCACCCTCAGCCTGGAGACCATTTCCAGCTCTTCTTAGAGTCATGGAATCATTTAGGTCAGAAAAGCCCTTTAAGATCATCGAGTCCAACTGTTCCCCTAACACACTGCCATCCCACCACCAAACCCTGGCCCCAAGCACCTCAGCTGCCCGGCTTTTAAATCCCCCTAGGGGTGAGGACTGGACCCTTTCCCTGGGCAGCCCCTTCCAGTGCTTGACAGCCCTTTCGGGGAAGGAATTTTTCCTAATATCCAACCTAAGCCTCTTCTCCCACTACAGGCTCCCAGTGCAGACCTGAGCACCCGTAAGCCCCGCAATAAATGCCATGAGCTCTGCATTTCCACACGGCCATCAGCTTTGTTGTTTTGGAGACACTTGTGCACTCCCTAGTTGATGAGTTTAATTCCCTCCCTGCACACACACATTCACGAGAGAAATTAGCTGCTCTTTAACTTTGCTTTGGCGGTGCCGATTCCGCTCTCCTTTGCTGCATCTTCACCCCATCCCTTGCTGCCTCCATGTTGCCAGCGCTTCGCCCCGTGCATCACTCAAGCCCCGCTTTCCCCGGGAGCATTGCCGACGTATTTTTCAGATGGATCTCTACCTCCTTTGCGCAGACCGGATTCGTCTTGCAATCCATGGGCAATATGGCAGAGATGCGAAACCCTTCCTTTAATAGTGCTTTGATAGTGCGATCATTGAAAGGGGCGAGGGCTCGGCGGAGCCACCACCATCCAGGACACACAAAGGCAAGAATAAGGAGGCACATCAGGAATATCGAACCCATCGGGAGCTTTAGCAACATCCCTCAAGACGTGGCACCTGTATTATCTTTATCTTTTCATTCCCACAAGCCCGTATTTACTCACTAAAAGCTTCCCTTTATCCTGACTCTGTAGGTCTCTGATTATTTCTTGCTGGCAAGCGACACGAATGTCGCCCAGGTCCTACGCGAGGAGGTGTAGCAGCTGGAGAGGAAGCGATTTTTCTTAATAATCAGCCCTATATCACAAAAGTTTTGTCAAGATTGGGACTGGAAATTGCCAGGTTGTAATCGATAAACTGCAAAGGGAAAGGAGAACTATTTTAAGATGCATTCTTTTTTAAAGGAATGAAAACACGGTAAGTACAGGCCTGAAAAGTGTCACTTGGGAGAGCAGTCAAACCACATCAGGATGTGAAGGAGTGACAGGAACAGCTTTAGGTAATTTTAGATTCATGTAGCGGATCGATGAGAATAAGGAAACCTGGTTTTCAACCAGAGATGATTTGTGTGTAGGAAAAAAAAAATGATAATAATGGAAATATTAGAGAGGTAGAAAAGGAAGGCTGTCATGTAAAATCCTACTCAAAAGTTAGCATTTGGGGGAAAAAAAGGCAATTTTCCCCCTCCCCACACAGCCAGCCCTCTGCTGACCCACATGCTCGGGGCAGCTGAGTCAGCTTAACAGAGATGTAGGTATGCCTGGAGGTAATAAGGGGGTATCCTGCCCTGTTCACTGCTTTTATATAGTGTTTCAGCTGGCTGTTTTCCATTAAAACTAATCACTTAATAGGTGTACAAATCTCTTTTATGAAGTAACTCCACGTCCTCCCAGTACCATTCAAGGTTGAGCATTTTTGGTAACTAATCGAAAGAGAACTTGAACCGTGCATGGACTTACCGCTAGCTGCTTGTAATTAAATGATTAATTACCTCGTCTCGTTTTGCTATTTTCAGGTTACTTTTCATACCAGATAATATTCTGACAAACGCCCGGATCGCTATTAGGAAAACTCCGGCTCTTGTGGAGGCGGAGGTGGTGGAGATGCTCGAGAGCGGCGTTGCTGTGGGAAGGGTGGACGGAGGAGATGGAGGCTTGGGAATTACCAAGCTGTTCAAAGGACGCATTCCCAACGTGCCCATGCACGATGCTGCCCGTAACCCTGCTCCTATCTGAAGGCATCATTGCCCCAATTTTTCTGACATATTATCCCAGAGATGCCAAGGGCGGTAGGTGTGATTTGACCCAAGATACCTTCACCTTTGTCATTTCAACCAAATATCACATCACCTAGTCCAACCACCCTGCAGTGAGCAGGGGCACTTTTACCTAGATCAGGTTGGTCTGAAAATCTGTCCCAAAAGACACAGCCCTCAAGGCCTGACCAGGGGATGAATCCTCCCACAGCACGACACCTCTGTGCAGAATTTCCCAATTCACGTGCTCCGGTGACGCGCTTTTCCACCTGCACGTCCAAATAGCCGAGGTGAAAATGCATTTTCCTTCCATGTCCTTGGCAAAAAGCCAGCGGCTCCAGCCCCCAAAACTTCCAAAGACCTGCATCATAAATCTTGCTGGCTTAATTGATTTGATTTCATTGGCTGGCAAACTTTTCAACGCTCAATCTGAATGCATGCTGGGCCAGTATATAAACTTAATAAAAAGATGATTCAGGGTTTTCTAATTCCTGAACGGCTTGCTAGGGAAAAGTCACTAGGTACTTTCAAAGTAATATTCTGAATAGCACCTGGCAAGCAGACCTGCAGTCTCTAAAGGTAAAAAAATTTATCACTGCAGTAACAGTGCCGGTACTTATCAAAAATTACGCTAAATATTTTGTTTTCCACCGACAATATTGTGCCACACACCTTACAAGTCCTTGTAACTGCATTGCAGTGAAGCTGCTGGTAAGCCCACCGTAGGGGATGGTACCTTGGTTTTAACGTTGCCACGTGATACAATGGGGCAAAGATCAAAACCGATTTGACATCTCAGAAGAGTTTCGGAACCTCCCAGCTGGATTTCATGTCTGATGATCCAAGGTACCTGCTTCGCAAAAGGGAATTGGGATGGGCCAGAGGCAGCTTGTTCCGACACTGAGGCAGCCTGCAGCGGTGACCCCCATCCCATGCATTGCCCAAGTGCAAGGGGGTCCACAGCGAAGGCATCACTTTTTTAGGCTGCCCTGAACATGCAAAAGCACAAAGCAAAACACAGACATTGCTTCTTGCTGTGCTGTGAGGGTTCCACCAGCTCCCGCACCGTTAGCTGCTTGAATTAAAACGAACCAAAATGCAGAGCAAGCCATTAAAAGCACCTACATTACCTCAAATCGATTTGGCCAATTAACAACCTGGAGAAATGCGTTAAGGTTTCCTTCCTATTTTTTTCCCAAGCCATTAAGAGTCAAAATTCAGCCAGGAAAAGAATTGCACCAAGGTCACCCTGGACAGAAGTTGTCACTGCAAAAAATCAAGTTTCCCTACTTGGTTCAGAGCAGAAGAAACAGATGTTACGATGTTTAATCTCTCCTGTAAGATTCATTTGAATTACTGGATGACCCAATGCCACAACAGCTAATTACCTCCCAGTCTTCAGTATATCCATCTTCATATCCTAGCGAGGTAAGAAAGAGTCATTATCTTCATTTTACTGACGAGAAAATGAGGTACTAGGATACCGAGTGATTTGCCTGAGGTCACATAGGAGAAACAGAAAAGGATGAGACCTGAAATCCCAAGGTTTTTGGGGTGTCAGCCTGCTCTGCCACCTCAACCCTCCTTCCCCAGGAAGTGGTGGCACCCCCAGCCTCCTGCCTGGCCCTCGCCTCATCACCAGGGGATGCAGAAATGGGAAGATTCTTAAATGACAAGTGTGTGAGTGGGTCAGGCTGAGATGTAGGCACCTGTAGGGTTTTTATGTCCCGATTTAATTAAGGAGGTGTTTGCTGCCACCTTGGGAGGCGGTTGGTGTCGGGTGCTCCGTGGAGACATCACTTTCTCATTTGTTTTTGCTTTAGGGTGTTTGTCCCGCTCGCATATAAAACACTCTGGCTGAAACTGTAGAGTCATGCTTCACGAGCGAAAGAAAATTATAGCAAAAGCCGTGCGTTGTTAAAGGTATAACTATTTATCCCAATATTATTACTTTACAGAGAGAGAGCAAGGGAGGGTGGGAAGGATGGGGGGCGGGAGCTGAGAAAATTCATTAACATCTCTATTCCAAAGGAAAATGATCATGTGTGACATGAGAAAACAAGAATCAGGCCCTGAAAGCAGGTGGATGATAAACGATGACGGGTGGATATGAAATCCAAGCATAGGCGGCCAGATGTAGCCCTTTGGGCATGTGGTAGCAACCCCCTTCTGCCTCTGCCCATGGAAGGGTGGGTGCCTGCGACTGCCCCCAGGGCAAGGAGGGCTTGCCAAGCCAGGCCAGTTCCTGCTGGAGCATCTCCATCACCAGCTGATGCGGTGGCCTTCACCCCCCACAGGTCTACCAGAAAGGGGGAACCGGCAAGGGCATCCCTAGTGAGCACTTGGTTGCTGCAAAGGACCAGATCCTGCAAAAATTTTAGCTGATTTTTTTTTTTTTTTAAATGTTGGGAACAAAAACGGGATTTAAATGGGGACCGCCTGACTGAGTCCTGTGTTTTAATTGCCCTTCACGTGGCATCTCGTTCACAGACAACTGCCAGATTTGTAGCATATGAAGCACGTTCCTCCTGCAAATGCCAGCTCAGTGCTCACGCCATCGCTTATTCACGTACCTTTCCAAACCTGACATCAAACAGAACTCACGGTGCTATTATCAACACAAATACTAACTGGCTAAATAAACCCCCTGGAGAGACGTGCATATGGCTTAGCAAGATATTGATCTCAATTTCCAAAATATGTGTTAGCAGACTTTTACCTTCAGTCGTTCTTGCAACTCCGCCAATTAGAGAGGGAAAGGAGGAACAGGGGTAACGGGGAGCAGATTTTGTCGGCGCTTAGCAGGGTTTTCATTTCGAGTGACAGAAGCGTGCCTATTCCTCTGACAAAATAGCAATTAAAAAAACAAAAGCAAAAACCTGCATCATTGTTTCCGGCGCCAACAGATGTCCTTCAAGTGTTCATCTAAACAAATATTGCAAGGGTTATTGCAAAATGTTATGAACTCATATAAGGCAGTTGAAACGTTACGCTTGGTACATTCATCTGTGCTCACAATTAAGAAACATGGAGAAATATGGTCAATAAACCTTCTCCGTGTATAAACAATTAAAAAACAGACTTGATTGGGATGAACCTAAAAAAAAAAAGAAATAAAACCTCTTCTTTTATATATGCAATGATCTCTTTCTGTGCGTAATAAACTGGTGTTTACATAGGCTAGAACAAAACATTTTGCACAACGTTTGACTTTGGTTTGTACTGGAGGACTCCGGAGCAAGCCCCAAGTGCCGGGTTGGGTGCAAAGCCGAGCCCTTCTCCGTGACCCAGCTCACCAACTGCCAGGAGACACGAGACAAGGTGGGTCTTGTGCCAGGATGTGGGGGGATAGAGCTGGACGGCCTTTTTTCAGCAAAATTCATCTGGTCTAAGGACTCTTGTTCCTCAAAACCAGATTTAGTTCCTCAAAACCAGCTCTCATTCCAAAGAGCCATTTTTAGCACATTCCTGGTAAAAAATAAAGCTTTGAAACGGTGAAAAACTCTTTTTACAATATCCTTAAAATGAAATACCGGTTTTCAATTTAAGCCGATTACGGTGTTTTAAAAATGTTTTTCAAACTGACTGAAGAGAAACAGCCCCAATAACACAGATGGATGTCGTCTTTGGTTTAAATTGCCAGTTCACACAAAACTCAACTTCTTTCTGCACCTACCTTGGGAAAACATTCAAAACTTGAACATTTGCAGGGATGGAAAGATCGTTCTTCTACTGACTGTTGCACTGATAACACTTCTCTTCAAACCCATTCCCCATCTCAGAACCCACCTGAGATAACAGCATCTCCTGTTATAGACAACTCTCAAGCCTCACAAATTAAAAACTAATTTTTGGCTGGGGTAGGGGAGCTACGCTGGCCATAACGGCTGTATCCATGGACTCTGCTGTGGCTTTCAATCCCACAGACACCTCTCTGGTCCCCATCTCTGAAAGCTAAATTTTTAATGGTTTATTCTCTCAGTTTTGACTGGTAAACCGGTACTGCTGCCTCACCTTGCCCATTAGAAATGGGATGCAGAAGCCACCTCCATCCTAGAAGACTGAGCTATCTAGTTAAAAAACCTAATCACCTCCCTTCAGTGCAAGAATCTGAAATAAACCCCAGATACAACATTACCAGATCATCCTTCTTTCCTCTTCCATGCAACACCAGTTCCCCAACACAACGGCTCACATTCAGGCAAGCAATCAGCTTCGTTAGCTTCAGCCTAGCTTACAGGTTTGCCTGAAGCAGCTGTATTTTATTAATCATGCCATAATCTTACACAGTTTTCTAGAGAAGAAGGTCCCAATCCTCAGTCAAGCATCACCTGGGCTTCGCCCTAATGTGGGGTCATGGTGTGCTTGCAACCTTCAGGTCCCTCTGGAAGGATCATAGAATCACAGAATCGTTGAGGTTGGAAAAGCCCTTTCAGATCACCAAGCCCAACCGTTCCCCTACCCCTGCCATCCCACCCCCAAACCCTGGCCCTCAGCACCTCGGCTGCCCGGCTGTTAAATCCCCCCAGGGGTGGGGACTCAACCCCTTCCCTGGGCAGCCCCTTCCAGTGCTTGACAACCCTTTTGGGGAAGGAATTTTTCCTAATGTCCAACCTAAACCTGCTCTGGCACAACTTCAGACCATTTCACCTCATCCTATCGCCTGTTACCAGGGAGAGGAGACCGACCCCCACCTCGCTACAGCCTCCTCTCAGGTAGTTGTGGAGGGCGATAACGTCTCCCCTCAGCCTCCTCTTCTCCAGACCAAACAACCGCAGTTCCCTCAGCCGCTCCTCATAAGACTTGTGCTCTAGACCCCTCACCAGCTTCGTGGCTCTCCTCTGGACATGTTCCAGCAACTCTGGAAGATGCTGGAAGAGATGTCACCAAAACCAGGCTCTTCTCCAAAGGGTGGTGGCACCGCACGCTGCACCCTCTTCCAAAAAAACCCCAAACCCCACCTCTAAATAGTTTTGCAAACTTGAAGGGCCTTTGGTGACTTTCAGTGCCCTTTGAAAATCTCTTGCATGGGAAGAGGAGTGAAGGGATTAGGGAGGAAAATGTCACCATCTGAGATTGTCTTGGGCCCTTAGTGCAAGGAGGCAGCCAAGGCTCTGCTGAATAATTAGCAACTATTTACGGCGTGCTGAGTTGAATAAATCATCAACGCATTAAATTCAGCACTGTCACTGGGCAGCCATGGCAAGGCGGAAGGCTCAAAAAAGCCTTTCATGGATTTAGAGCTTTAAAACAAGATGTCTACGAAAAACTGTAGATTAACTTGAATCTGAACGCGGACACGCTCACTTAAACCTCTCAGGAAATCTTAATCAAGGGAGTTTAAACCTTTAGCACAATTCCTGCTCCCAGTGCTTTGGCCTCCCAGGAAATCTACATCCATTTTATTTGCTGCTTGTTAAATTGATAGAAATCAGAGCTAAAGTGATTTTACCTTGTACAGAGGCAGAAGATGTACAAAAGTTACAGGGGGAGCAACCTTCTAAAGAGAAATTAATGTAATAAGAAAGAAAAAAAAAGCAGATATAGAAGTATAGCAAATGCTGAGGTTTTCAGTCCACTCAATACTTCAAGTTGAGCATGTTTCCCCACAATGTGTATTTATCCCATACAAACAATGTGGGAGTTTTAGGTAGACACAACTAAACCCGGGAATGACTTGCACTGATTTACTTCCCCAGGGGCAATGCTGATGGGAAGTCCCTACTCACATACGTGTTCATCCTGACAACCACACCACAAATGAGGAATAAAAGCATCTTGAAAGGGGAACGTGGACCCCTTGCTACACCCGTTCAACCAAGCGACTAACCCACGGCCTCGGGGTGGCGGGGGCACTCCAAGGTGCCTATCACTCATTGTTATTATTATGAATGATCGCCGTCGCAATATTAAAATAATTATCAATATTATTAATAATTTTAATAATAGAGCATTGCTCATGCTGTTCGTTAACTGTTATTAATTATTAACAAAGTGCCATGTTTGCTCAGCTCCCATTTTCTCTACAGCCCATAGCAAAACCAAAATTGTCATGATTTATATAGGTGAGTTTAGCAGCTTTTTCAGACTTGATTTGACTGCGATATAAATCAACTCCCGAGCTTTCTGTTCAGGAATGAATTACTTGTTAACAGAATAAATATGCATTAGCAGTCCAGACGTGGATAAGTTGTTTGTCGCGTTGCTCGCAGGGTATGATTCACGTTGCCGTGCATGGGTTCGGCTGGCTGCGTTTGTGCCTCTCTGCATGCCAGTCGCAGCCGAGCAGGAGGGGCTGGAGCTTGTGTGCGGCTCCCACCATCCTGGCATGACCTGAGCTGAGCCTGCACAGACCACGTTTACCTCCTGCGTTTCTTGAGGGGGCTTTAGGGGAGCTGGAGCAAATTCGGCGGCAAGGGACCAGGATGGCATGCCAGGACATGAGGGCAGAGCAGACCCAGCACTCACCATCTGCAAATACCCCTTCTCCTTCTATGCTGAGAGCTAACAGAAGAGTTGACACGTAGATCACGCAGATCCACCTCCAAGCCAATGTTTGCAAAAGCCAGAATTGCAAGGTTCAGGACATTTCTAATTCTTACTCCATCATATTATTGCAAAAGCATACAGGGAGAGATTTAGTTCCCAGTTTTTCATTTCTATCCCTCTAAATTCCCTTTTTAAAACACTTTTTTTTAGGCTACTTACTCCTGGAGATGGGAAGGCTGGAAGTAGGTGGGCAGGCACGAATGCATGGACGGTCAGAGGTCTGCCGGTGCCCCGCAGGAGAGGCGATCAGCACAGCCAGGCTCCCTCACCTCTCAACGGAGCCTCATCTTCTCAGCTGGGTGGCCAAGACACTTGTCCTCGGACGACAAAGTTTCCATAAAATCAACAAGGTCTCGGAGGAGACGCAGCATCACGGATGGGGACATTTCTGAACAGAATTGGTCAAAAGCTGCAATTTTCCTCCTGGGAGAAACTCTGACTTTACAACCAGCTTTTTCTTCCTTCAAGCTTTTTTGGTTTTACTTCTTTTTTGCTTCCTTCGTGCACTGGGAAATCCTCTAATTTCCATGGAGAACGTGCCTGAGATCTTCTTTCAAATCCCAATGCGTCAGCCGCTGTACCTGGAAAGTCATAACACGTATTTGACGCCCAACCTGCCAAAAGCAGAGACAGCATCTCAGCAGATGACGCTAACAGGAACCCCGATGTGAATCAGCAAGAACACGTGTTTTCAATAATAACAGCTTAAATGAGTCTTTAATCTTTCACACACAACACAACAACAAAAAAATCAAGAAAAAAACCCCCCTGACCCCATTCTTGCCAAGGAACAGCACCGAAAGAGCCAGCCTAAAATAACAATCTGAAGAAATCCAATGCATATTTTAAAATGCAATAATGAATTGAGTTTTCTCATTTAATCTTCTCCAAATAACGGGGAAAATTGTACATGGCAACTATGAAATGAAATATTGACTATTCACTTTCTATAAAATGGTAATTTCTTCTGTTTGTCACAAAAGATCTAGGGACCGCGTCCCCATCCAGGGTTGTCTGTCAAATTATAGGAAAACTCTATACCTGACTGTTTTTATAAAATAAACAGCTATTAACGAGTTTGAGGGGACAAAGAGAAAACAGCATCGTGGCAAAGAGAAGACCTCACCAAACTGCAACATAAATGTGCCACTTGTGAGGGGTTTTACTTGAGTGCAGCGTAGAAACAAAGACAAAAAATAACTTAATAGCATCAACCGCCTTTCCCAAAGGCACGGAACGATCAACGTCAAGAGCAAGTCTGGGTAAATGGAGCTTTTTATAAACAAGTATTGTCCCTAAGTCCCTGATTTCATGGATACTCATGTAAGGAGGGGAGTCAGCGGCTTTGTGGTGAGCATCTGCTGGCATCTCAGGTGACCTCCCATCATCCAAGACACCCACGGGCGTTGGCAGACATGACATAGGATTTAGAGGGTACATCCCTGGGGTGGGAAGTGGCAGCTAAAGAAGATATCACAGTGTACCTAAAATAAGACAAATTTAGATGGTTGACTCAGATTTGAAGCACCTTTAATTTTAGGCAAAGTGTCTGATGGATGCTGCAGCAGCACAACACAGATATCAGACCTCGAGGATGTGCAGAGGCCAAGGAGCAGAGCACAAAGCCCGTTGAGCAGGTCAGCATCCATCTCCACATCTCCACCTTCCTTCCTCCATAAAGGCTGTGGGGGAAAGTGGTGAATCCCCACGGATTCCTCTAAAATAGCTCAACATCTCAAGAGCTTTTCAAGAAAGTTGGGTTTACTAAGTTCTGAGGTCGTGCGCAATGCATTCTGCATTCAAGTGCTTCAAACCCCAAAGACGACACGCATGAATTAATTTGCTCCCTGGTTAAAAATTATTCAGAGCAATTACAGAGCTGCTTAAAATATTTGGATTAAATGCGAAGGGAGAGAATGGGAGAAGGAAGGAAGGGAGCATCTGATACAGTGCAGCCTCTGCTCCAGGGCCAGGCACCTCCAGCAAAATGTTTTCCCCATCAAAAAAAAAACAACCCAAAACTCTGCAAAAGTGAGAAGGCCTGGGACTTTGCCTTTTTATTTTTATTTTTGGTGGGATGCAGGCTGCCAGAGATTTGCCAGAGCAGCTTCTGCTGGACGCCTTCGTGTTTTCCTTCCCTCGTAAAGGCTGTTCGTTGGTGTCTGCTTCTCTTGAAGCTTTTGGTGCAGGGAGAAAAGGGGTCAGCAAGTTAACAAATTAGACATGTTCCACCTGGACAAGCCATCAAAAAGCTAATTTTACTTGGCCACATCGTAACCGACCCTCTATAACTTGATACATACCTAAATGATGGAAAGCACCACTCAGATTCATAAAATATTTTACCGAGAGTAAAACAGATCTAATAGACCTATTTCTCATTAAAAAGGTCAACGCAGTGAACATCTGATGCTGTATAACTGTCTGATTCAATTTAGCAGGTCAAGCTTCACTAATCCAATGCCCTGATTGGCCTGAACTCATCTCTGCTGGGAAAAAAAAAAAAGAGAAGAGAAAAAAAAAAAGAAATTTTCCAACAAACTGTCAGGATTATGCATTCTAGCCTTATATTTTTACAAGGCATCACCAGCTGTTGATCAAACCAAATCCGCCTGTTCTGCAAGACCGAGAAAAAGTTCCATGTTATGAATTAACACTCAAAAATCAATAAACAAGGGGATGTAAATCCCATCAGGAATCAGAATATGTATCTACCTCAGCCAGGAGCAGAGGCAGCGAAAGCCTTGGGAAGAAGCTGACCCAAGCGTTGGGATTTGAAACAGCGGATGATGTTTTGAAACGTGTTGTCGGGTGTTAGAACAGCATCTCCCATCCAGCACAGGGAATTTAAAGTGCTCTTGGCTTTATTTCTTATCTAAAACGTGAGGGCATTTAAAGGTTTGCGGGAGTTGCTTTTACTTCAAGGTTTCTGTTGCTTTTTTGGATGGGTTTGGATCTGCTTTTCCATTTTGTCTTCAGGAAGGAGCTAAAAGCACATCCTTATGCATTTCCCATTACGAGGAATGGGAATTCCTCATGACTACATAATTTCTCGCAGCTCTCACCATTGGCAGGGGACCACGATATTCCCTTCCTTAGAGGCCTGGAGTGAGAAAAGGAGATGACCTTTGGGGGATCCCACAAGCCAGGACGTCCTCGGGGCTCCAGGCATAGGGAGATCCCAGGAGCAGGCGATGCTTTGGGCTCTTCTCTGCATTGATGTAAGGGCACAAATGCTCATTTTCAGCAAGGATAAAGCCATTTAGGACAGAAACCCCATGAACATGGCTCAGTCCAATCCAGAATTTGAAATGTATTAATTATGTTGTGAAACATTGGAACAAGCTGCCCAGGGAAGGTGTTGAGTCCCCATCCCTGGGGGGATTTAAGAGCCAGGCAGATGAGGTGCTTAGGGCCAGGGTTCAGTGGTGGGATGGCAGGGGTAGGGGAACGGTTGGGCTTAGAATCATAGAATCATAGAATGTTTTGGGTTGGAAGGGACCACTAGAGGTCATCGAGTCCAACCCCCCTGCAGTCAGCAGGGACACTGCTAACTAGATCAGGCTGCTCACAGCCCCATCCAACCTGGCCTTGAATGTTTCCAGGGATGGGGCCTCCACCACCTCTCTGGGCAACCTGTTCCAGTGGTTTACCACCCTCATTGTAAAGAATTTTTTCCTTATATCTAGCCTAAACCTACCCTGATTTAGTTTAAAACCATTACCCCTTGTCCTAACGCAGCTGGCCCTACTAAAAAGATTTTCCCCCTCTTTCCTATAGGCCCCCTTTAGGTATTGAAAGGCCGTAATCAGGTCTCCCCGCAGCCTTCTTTTCTCTAGACTGAACAAGCCCAGCTCTCTCAGCCTGTCCTCATAGGAGAGGTGAACTTCAAGGTCTTTTCCAACCTGAATGATTCTATGATTCCAACAAAACAGATTTTTGAAAGGAAAAGCCATTCCTGCTGCAATGTATTGAGTAAAACCTCATCAGCGAGTTGTCCGTGCCTGGGGATCTGAGTGCAGCACAAACTGCTCTCAGTCAGTCTAAAATCACTTGCAAACCTTCCTGGGAGGCTGCACAGGGTGAAAGAGCTGCCAAGAGAGAAAGGGGGAGCGAGACGTTTTTAAACAGTGGTAGAGAATATGTCGATAAGTATCTTGACAGATGAGAAAGACTTTAAAGGAGTCAAATGTGCGTATCTGGAGACTTCAAAAGTAATTGCATTACCCCCAAGCAAGGTCTGCCCAGCTTCCTACTGGGGAAACTGAGGCAGGTTTTCATTAGAGGTTTGAAAGAGAATAAGGATTCTTTGCCTCGAATGAATCTCAATTTTTTGCTCCATTAGCAACGGAACAAAGAGTTATGTATTTGCAAATCACCTATCGGATCTGCCACATGCAGTTCAGTATCAAAACTCATCTTCTGAAGTCCACCTTCCCCTGAAGGGCAGCTTGCAGCTTTTGCAGGCTGTTCCCCACGGGATGTACATGTAGGATAATTTATGGCCCGTTCACACCCCGCAGGTACCTCCACACCCCAGCTTTTCTACACTGAACACAGCTGACCCGCTACGTTATTCTTGATGACCAGGAATGCATTTTCACAGAATCACAGAATGTTTTGGGCTGGAAGGGACCCCTAAAGGTCCCCCAGCCCAACCCCCCTGCAGGAGCAGGGACACCTTGAACCACATCAGGTTGCTCACAGCCCCGTCCAACCTGGCCTGGAATGTTCCCAGGGATGGGGCCTCCAACACCTCTCTGGGCAACCCCTGCCAGGGTTTCACCACCCTCAGTGTCAAGAATTTCTTCCTTAGATCCAGTCTAAACCTACCCTGCTTTCAGTTTTATTCTGGCACTTCATCCCCAGAGGTGGCGAAGGAGGCATCACCACCTACAACCGATGCCATCGCACCTCAGAGACCAGGCTGGGAAGACCATGACCATCACCCTGCCTCACTGGGGTGTCAGTAACAGACTGGAATAAAACTACAGCAGAGCCAGATCACGGCGCAGCTCAGAAAAGCACCTGTACAAATGTATTGCTCCCGCAGCCGTGCTAAGGGCAGCAAAGATGTGTGGGCATCTCATTTCCAAGCAATTTGCTTTCCTGGGCACCCTCAACAGATACGTGAAGCTGTGAAGAAGGAAAACCTGCAAGCATAAAAGAAGTCCTGGAGTTGTAACCTTCTGCTAACTTTTAAGTACCGAGTGAGTTATTGAGTGTGGCAGTCCCTTCCTCGAAGCGATTCTATGCCCAAGCAAACTAGGTGCTGAGCAGCTACCCTGAAGGGAAACAAAATTGCGCGTAAAACTTGTTTGGGAGTGACCGACAGACCATCAGCGTGACATATTGGAGGGACAAGCCATTACAAACCTCCTTCCAAGCCTGGAGCCACAGCAAACTGCGGAGGGACTACCAGCAAACAAACAAACAGGGCTTTGCTTTTCATCTGCCGAGAGCAATGGGGCTGCTTTCCGGTTTAATTACATCCAGCCTTTCCCATCCAGGGCTCTCTCTTTAAATTTTTTTTTAGGGTGCAACTTCTATTAATTTCAGGAGGTTACCCCAAGCATTCGGAGTGGTGTGCGGGAGCAGGGATTGTAGCCAGGTTGAAAAGTTCCTATGCTGGAAGATATGGATCTTCTTTAAAAAAATAGCAATAGAAGTCACCATGTCGCGTTCACGTGCGCATGGGGGTATGGAGGAGAGCAGGGGATAGGGATGGAGGAGAGCAGGGGATAAGGATGGACCCCCAACCAGAGAGCACTCAGCTCCATGAACCCCCAGTACTGATTTTTCCCTAACTCGGGATATCTAAGAGTGCTGATAAAAGCAGCTCTTGGCACCTTGCTCCATGCTGGCCCCAAATTCTCCTATTTATGCTGGGATCTAACCCACTGCACAGAAGGGTGGTGAGACACCGGCACAGGTTGCCCAGAGAGGTGGTGGATGCCCCATCCCTGGGAACATTCCAGGTCAGGTTGGACGGGGCTGTGAGCAACACGATGGGGTTGAAGATGCCCCTGCTCATTGCAGGGAGCTTGGCCTCAGCACCGCTGCATCAGCTGGGGCCACTCACCAATCCATGCCCCCTCCTCCCAGGGCCCCCCCAACAGCCCTGGCACCCCAGCAGCAACCCACCTTCACCAGAAACACAGAATATTTTTATCAGCACCCTTGTTGCTACAGTCACTGCATTGCACCCACGCGCCCCGGGCCCCATTTCCGAGCACAGCCCAAGCAAAAGCTATTATCTTGCTAACGATCAATAAATATATCAAGGGTTATGGCTAAAGGAGGAAAAGAACAACCCAACCTTTATAGCAGGATTTTGTACAAAGCAGAATTCCAGGTTGCAAACACCAGGATTGCTGAGCAGGACACGTTCAGGATCCCAACTTCCATGCAGATATTTAAGCGGCACCCTTAGCGCAAGCAATTGCTTGCTGGAAGGAAACCTCTCGTCTTTCCCAACCTGGTCCCACCTCCACAAAGCACAGCTGGTTCCCAGGGAGCTCCCCAGCAGAAGACATTCACCCCACGAATGCACAGTGACAGCACGAGGCTCCGCAAGCCACCAGGCACCAGCAAAGCCGGTCTGGAATCAGCAATGTCAAAAAATATGAATGCCCATAGAGAGACCAAGCAAAGAAGGGCCGATTTTCAGAGCTTGGTAGGGAAACAGCTCCCTTACTTTGCAGCGTTGGTCACTAAAATGTCCATCTTCTTTATTCGAATTGCACAATTCAGATGCCGCAAGGAAAAAAAGGGATATTCTATTTATCTTTACCCATCTATTATTTATGTAGTACTCACAGTCTGCTAGGCAATTAATAATCAGCTCCAGGAAAACTAGTAATCCTGTATCCTCGCCCCAAGCATCTTAACTGGGAGCTCCACAGCAGCCACTTTGCTGTAGATAAGGAGACCCTGACATGCTTTTTCTTCTAATTTGGATTGAAAAACTAAAAAAATTAAAGCTTCCCTTGAAATACAGTTCCAGATAGAGAAAAGCACTATATGAAGGGTTATAATTTCTTTCTACGCTTTCTAAGCAGAGTTGTGCCTGGGAAGCCGAGGCCAGGATTGCGGCTGCTGCTCCGTGATCATTAATATTGGATCCGGGTGCCCTGGCAGGCGGCTCACAGCAAACAGGAGAAAGCTGGGGCTAGCTTGAAGCAGTTTGTGCTAGTTGGAGAAGAAATTAAACCTGATCCAGGGTAAAAACTGGACAAGAACCAATACCTGATCCAGAACACCACTTTCTGGTACAAAATCAGTGCAGAAAAAAGGACATTTTTCACCAGCGTTCCAAATTTTGCATTGCATCAAGGTGGCCACCAGCAGGAACCTCCTTGCCAGATGGTTTCCGAGGAGAGGCTCAGTGCAGGCAAATTAAAAGCTGGTCTTCATGAGATTTTCTTATCTTTTCTCCTTAAAACACAGGGTCGCATAACAGCGACTCTTTAACCCTGCAAAATGCCTTTGACATTGACAGCTCCACCCTTCAGGGACTGGGGCCTATTTTTGTTCTCCTTCAGTTTACGGTCTCAGATGTTTGCCTCAAAGAGCCTCCTGAAGGGCTTCAAGGGGTCAAGTCAAAACCAAAGATGATTGCCAGTGATGAACGCCGTGTGACGTTACGCAGCTGACCGTGCGGGCTGGCTCTTCCCGGCCTCGGTGGTGATGCTGGCACGGACACCAGGCACTTCATCGGTCCCAAAGACAGCCACGTGCATCGTACCCAGCAAGCCACTGCTGCAGCATCTCCTTCCCTCTCACCCCACCAAGGGCTCTGCCACCCTCCCTGCAGAAATATCCCACCCCAAACGAAGCTGGGGCAGTGATTTTGCTAAAAACACCAAAAAGGCATGTGGTTGGCAAGGTTGAGTCAAAACTCGTCTAGGATTGATCCCTCTAAGCTGGGTGAAGAGTTAAAAAAATCTCAATTATTTGATGAACCCCCAGCTAGAAGTATTGAGAGTCAATGCACAAAATAAAAATTTTTTTTTTCTTCAGATTTGCACTGATTTTTTTGAAATAATAACTAAGCTCACACTTCTCCGCAAAGGGGAGTCACTTTGAACCTATAAGTGCACCTTCTTGGAAATGTCTTTCGGAACAGGACATTTCCCAAAATGCTTTAATAATTGGAAATGTCAACAAAGCTTACGTGCAACAGCACGAGCTTCAGCAGTTTCTATTGCCAAAGCGTTAGCTGAAAATGTATCGACCGGCTTGGGATGAATCCTGCTGCAGTACAAGGGTCTTTAGCAATACGGGAGTTGCGGTTTGCACCAGCCACGGTCACTCAGGAGGGAGCTATTGCTAAATTAAACATTGACGATGCACAGATTCATGCCTATTCGGGGAACGAATACAGATCAAGGCAATCCTATGATTTATCTAAGTTCACTACAGAGTTTGCTGTTAAAACCAGAGCTCTGAGCTCTGCTCCTTGCTTCTGATCACGCGACATCTCCCTGCTATCAGTGATGCACGCTGATGTTTCACCTTCGACCGTTTACGTTACCATTTTGCACTCTGATTTCGGCACAACATCAAAGCCGAAGGGAAGTCTTTAACAGCAATCCAAAAGGAAAAATGCAAAGGCATCTTTAACAGCAGCGGCTGTAACTGAGCTGGAAGATGAACCAGGAGTTCTTTACGCTCGATATAAGAGGTCGCACTCAAACTTACTAAAGGTTTAGAAGGAGCTTCAAAGTCAAACACCATTTTCAGGAAACCTGAGATGAAGCCAAATACGATTAATCCCACTTTACTGGGGCCTCTGAAAGAAAATTACTTCGCTATTTACAGCAGATTTTTATATAGTAGCAAATTCAGGCTTTTATTTTTTTTTTAGAAGAAACAAACAAAAAACCTAGCCCAGCCGTGTTGCATCTTAAGCTCAAATAGTCATCAGAAGCAACAATTAAAATTCCTGCAGCCGGAGTCAAGCTCCACTTGCAGCCCAGGGTTCTCAGCCCACAGGGGTATTGATTGTGAGAATCGATTTTGCATATAAATTAAAAAAGGCGGAATCATTAAAGCATACAAGATTTAGTTATAAGGGCAGAACCACTGTGTCATGCAAAGAGACCGCAACGGTCTGCGGTTCAGGAATGGGCTGAGATTTAAGGTGGGGGAGACATTCCCAACACTCACTGGCTCTCGGTAGGGCTCAGTAGACCAATTCCAATAAATGCCTTAATTAAACAAGCCAGGACCTCGAGCATCTCAAAGGATGCATCTTAAAGGACTTTGAAAATACGGAGCATTTAAAACCTGACCTCTCCAAGTACAGGTTTCAGTGGTCACATCCACAATTTAAAAATGTAAGTGAATGCTCTAGGCTTAACTGTTGCACACGTGGAAGCTTTTTCTGTAACAAAAGTGGCGTCAAAGGGCCCTCTGTAAAGAGGCATCTTCGCAGCGCTTCCCACCTTCCCCTCCTGGTCTCCTTCCACCATGAACCAGCAGTGGGAACACCCATCAGGTCACAGAATCATGGAATTGTTTAGGTTGGAAAAGCCCTTTAAGCTCCCCCAGCCCAACCGTTCCCCTACCCCTGCCATCCCACCCCCAAACCCTGGCCCCAAGCACCTCGGCTGCCCGGCTGTTAAATCCCCCCAGGGATGGGGACTCGACCCCTTCCCTGGGCAGCCCCTTCCAGCCCCTGACAGCCCTTTGGGGAAGGAATTGTTCCCCAGGCCCAACCTCACCCTGCCCTGGCACAACTTGAGGCCGTTGCCCCTCATCCCATCGCCCCTTCCCTGGGAGCAGAGCCCGACCCCCCCGGCTCCCCCCTCCTCTCAGGCAGTTGTAGGCAGCGATGAGGGCTCCCCTCAGCCTCCTCTGCTCCAGGCTGAACCCCCCCAGCTCCCCCAGCCACTCCCCAGCAGCCTGGGGCTCCAGACCCCTCCCCAGCTCCGCTGCCCTTCTCTGGACACGCTCCAGCCCCCCCAGGGCCTTCGGGGAGGGAGGGGCCCAACCCTGACCCCAGCAGTTGAGGGGTGGCCCCCCCAGTGCCCAGCACAGGGGCACGGTCCCTGCCCTGCTCCTGCTGGCCACACCACTCCTGGTACAAGGTCCTACAGGTCTTTCTCCTCCCCACGGAAGATTTTTGCTCACAGACCCATGGACCCTCCTTCCAGGAAGCCTTCAAAACTCTCACTAAATAGAACAGAAATGCATAGCTATGTAACAGAAAATAGAAAATAAGGGAGAACAGGAGAGAAAGGGGTGCCAGGTGCTGCTTCCCTGCTATTTTTTGCACATTTCTTCACTATTTTGCATGGTCTCCAGCAGCCACCATTGGCACATGTGTGAGAGCTGCATCTTCACCCCATCCAGGCTGAAAGGTTGAGAGGTTTAACACATTTCTGGGAGGACAGGCTGGTGGGATGGATAAGCTGCAGCTGAGCAAAGCAGTGGCATCCTGGGGTACATGGAAGCTGCAGGATCCCATCTCCACTTTGCTCCCCTTGGAGAACTGGGATTTATGACTTCTGGCCAGAAATAGAGGTGGTCTAGGATTTTCTGACCATGCCGTTGGACCAGATAAAAGTTCATTAAATCCAAATTCTTCATAGAAACCTTTGCAGCAAAGGTGGTGTTTCTGAGGTCCACTGGCCTGGAAGGTAAGGTCCTCCTTGGGGTCAGCACCCCAAAGGTCCTGGCAGTGCGATGGAAGCCAGAGAGGGGAGCCACAAAGCTCATCACCCACAGCAGCCTCTGTAAAACTGCTAATTGCCAAGTGCAGGAGATATCTGCAGCAAAGCAGCACTGCTGTCAGCACGGCTGGCTGGATTATAGAATTAAAATACAATGGTCACAGCTTCGATATTTTTAAACAAAACCTCTCCAGCAGACAGCGTAATGAAGAGAGCTACCTCATTAAAAATTAAATAGAAACAGCAAATTATCTCCAAGTCATTTTACAAACATGCATTAAACACTCCGACAAATAGTATATTAATAAAACTCACCAGCAGCCTGCAGAGTAAGTGAAAATATTGTTAAGAGCAAAAGTAAATAAGACTTTTTCCCATTTATGTAGCAACAAGAAACTGATTAAATGATGGGCAAACGAGTCAAAAGCTGAGATGAGAAGCCAGACTTCAGGTTATTAGAGCTATAGGGCAAACACCGGTTGGGTTATTTTGGACAAGAGCTCAGGGGGTGCTTGCGGCAAGAACAGCAGTGGAGCCCTGGAGCTCAGGGGGACCCGGGAAGGCTGGAGGGACAGGCCAGGAGGAACCTCATGATGTTCAAACAAGGGGAAACACCAGGTCCTGCTCCTGGGGACAACAGCCCCATGCACCAGTACCTGGTGGGAGTGAGCTTGCAGAGCAGGACCTGAGGTGCTGGTGGCCACCAGGCTGAACACGAGCATCCTCCCTGCGCAGCAGTGGTGAGGCACAGCTGGAGCGCTGGGTCGGGGCTCCCCAGCACAGAAGAGACAAGGACATCCCGGGTATACTCTGGATATAGTTGAACACTGGAGCAGGTCACCCAGAGAGGCTGCAGAGTCTCCATCCTTGGAGATATTCAAAGTCCAGCTGGACATAGACCCAGGTAGCCAGCTGTAGCTGATGCTGCTTGAGCAGAGGTGGGACGGGTCAATCCCCAGAGGTGCTTCCAACCTCAGCTATTCCATGATTCCCTTAAATAGGCTGTCCTCAAAGGCTGGCTTTGGCTCCAGCAGGAAGGATGTGGAGCTGCCACTTCTCTTGATGAACCATTTCAAGCGTTCCAGATGAAATTGTGGACTTAGAATCATAGAATTGTTTAGGTTGGAAAAGACCTTTAAGATTATCAAGTCCAACCGTTAACCTAACACTTCACTGGGATGAAGATAAAATCTTCAAAGGACCTTGCCCAAGGCTGGAAAAGCCATATTTTTATTACCATCAGGCTGTCAGAGAACAGCTTATTTTGGCCAGGTCTACAACACAGAGCTATCACTAAGACGACCCAGATATGATGGATGCCTGTGGAAGGGTTAGGGAAGCCCATGCAATACCTATTACACCTATTTACCCAGATCAGGGAATTACCTCCAGATCTCTAGAAGAGAAATGCTACACAGGAACCAGGTTCATATAATCTGACTCAGGCCATTAACTGGAGCCATCTTCTCATACCACAAAGAAAATAAACTCTAAATCTAGCTTCCAGTGGTGCTAGAGTCGCAATCTCTTCCCCGTTTTCTGACACAGACTCCTGCAGTAGGGTAAGTGACAATTTCCAAGGCGGATATTAAAGCAGCCTTTTTCAGAAGCTTGCCAACAGAAGCCAAAGAAGGTTTCTCATGCCAAATCGTTTTTCCTAACAGAAGGTAATTATTAGCTAACTCTTGCCCAAACACTGTAGTGGCAAGAAGGTCTCTGACAGAGGAAAGCTTAAAAAAAAAGAATTAACTATCAGAAAGGCAATCTTGAGCTTCAGGGTCTGCAGAAAGGGCTGGAGCCAAGGGGAACAAGCAGAGATGTTTCATAGCATACATAAAATATATATGCATGTAACATATGGAAATAAAAGTCAAGGTATTGTGTGTGTACGCATATTATAGAGCTCAGATGCATTTTTTCCAAAGCCAAAGCACCGCTATTGCTTTTGCTACACGGTAGACACACACCAGCCTGCCTTTCGCATCAGCTTTGGGGATCACGAGCCACAACGGGAAGGATCCTGCCCTAGCAGCATCCCACCACATCTGGCTCTGCTCAACTGAAAAGTCCTATTAAGAAAAAAAAAAACCCCTCATTGTTTCAACCAGGTTTTCTGCCTGCTTCAGCAGTGCCTCATCCTGCTGGAGCGCAGCGGTAGGGGCTGCTCAGAGGTCCTAAGTGAATATAATAACGGTAATAAGTTAATGAAATAACTATGAACTCTGAAAATCCCTCTTTTGTTCCCAGCTTGCTTGGTTACGTCAGCACAGATCAAACCCGAGTGACTGGCAGGCAGATAATTTTGCTGTCAGCTTGCATGTGCTACACGTGCAGCTTTCGGGGAGCCAGCTCCCTCGCCTTCCACCCGTGGTACCACAAACTCATGCAGATCATTGCTGGTCACTTGCTTACCACTGTCCTGAAGCTGGCTTTTGAAAAAAAAATACATGGGATCTCAGCAATTTTCATAGAACCATAGAATCCTTTAGGTTGGAAAAGCCCTTTAAGCTCCCCCAGCCCAACCGTTCCCCTACCCCTGCCATCCCACCCCCAAACCCTGGCCCTAAGCACCTCGGCTGCCCGGCTGTTAAATCCCCCCAGGGGTGGGGACTCGACCCCTTCCCTGGGCAGCCCCTTCCAGCCCCTGACAGCCCTTTGGGGAAGGAATTGTTCCCCAGGCCCAACCTCACCCTGCCCTGGCACAACTT